>JADLZN010008549.1:0-108746 GCA_018155175.1 Sinocyclocheilus anophthalmus | reverse complement strand
GGCCAGCAGGCCGGACGGACGGCCGGACGCGAGGTTGTGACCGCTATCTCTTTTCCGCCCCGGTATCTCCTATTACCGTAGAGGCTCTTTTTTCTTTGCGGCTTTATTTCTAGTCGTTGTCACACTTCAGGGCGGTGTTCTTAGTACTCCCAGGCTCAATATCCTTTCTTATTCTGCGCCGCTATGAATCCTCACAGTCTCCCTACTTCACAAACCATTCTACCCCCTCGCTTTCTTTTTGCCGCCCGGGGTTTTTTTGTGCCCTAGGTGCGGGGGGCATAGAAGCTGTTCTTTTGTAAAATTTTCATAAATTCCCCCCTATTTCTAACTTTGCCATGACCGGCCTACCGGACTTGAATACCCATTGTACGCACAGGATCCTTTTAGTCCCCCGGGTTGTTTTGATATTACTGACAATTTTATAACTCGAGTTCCCTCAGATGTGCTTACTCACTCCTGTCTCTATTGGGAGGAATCGGAGGACCCACGCCTGTGGGTAGGTTCGCGGGATTTTCCATACTTTTCAGGGTGTTGGGTCGAGACCGGAGGGGGAACTTTCTCCCCTTTCTCCTTTCCCACTTCCCCATCTCCCTACTTCTTGCCTTTACCCCGGGTATGATATGTATTCCGGCCGCCCTCCCGCCTCCGTCCCTCGGAGGTTTTCGATGTCTCGGCGGAACAAGTTTAACGAACAGGCTCTTTTTGGTATCCGGCGCGTCTGGAGGCCCAGGAAGGACTAACGCTCTACAGGTTGCGAGATCTAATTGGCCACCTTATTTAGATTTTGTGACCATACCAATCAAGTTCTAAAACTTTGGACCTCTCTTTACCCTCCTTAGACATTGCTTTTCTAATAATGTCGGCAGCTTTTACCAACCACACACATCCATCATTTAGCACCAAGCGTTATCTGCTTCCTTGCAGGACTGATCTTTCCAGGGGACCATGTCCACACTTTTCCCCCCTGTCAACCTAATCAAACGGGTCCAAAACTCTGACACACTAGAGTTGGACTCATTTACGTCTCCCTACCCAAAAATTATCAATTTCCTTCCGCATCAGATCAAACAAACTGTAAAAGGATTTTCTTGGCTCACCTAAAAATATATCTAAATCTAGCCCGAACCTTTCCACCTCCCAGCAAAATTTCTACATTCGCTGAACTAGGACCTGAAAACTAGCCTTCCCACCCTATGACCAAGCCAGGCGAAACTACTAATCTATTATGAGCCACTGTAAACTTAGAGGGTTACATGAAAATCTCATTTTTTTTTTGGACTGTCAAAATCTTCATGCCCAACGCTAACCTTTGGGCTTAGCACTCGCTGATTGACGGAAAACGTTGCTGGTTTTCGGACTCTGGTTTATTAGTATCGTTTGCTCCCGCCGAATCGTGCCTTTTCGGTTAGCCGGTTTGGGATTCGCTGGTCCGGAGCAAGTTCAGCAAAAACTGTTTGCGCGTTCCCCAGATCCAGCCAGTTGCACTTTTCACGTCGAAAACGAACCCACAACCCTTTTTAGCTTTTCTCTGCTACCCTTTTCACAATACAATCAAACACTAGAGGAGAGACACCACAAACGTAACACAACTTAAGGGATTCTCATCGCTTCAAAAAAGACAGAAATCCATAGCTCATCCTGAACCAACAATCTTACCCCAAAGACTACAGCTCGTTATAGACTAGGATTTTTGCAATACCCTATGCCTTTCCAAATAACCGACTATCCATTACGCCCAGCTTAGGGCTTAATACTTTAGGGAAGCGGACCACAAACACCCAAATCAAAATCAGGCACTGATCTCTTCGCAATCTCCTTTAGCCTGGTTTAGCCAATTCCTCAGCCAACGCCCCCACGTATAGGCGTTCTCTGGAAAAGGCGAAGGGGATCAATGACTGTTCCTGGTATGTATTAAACAGGCGTATGGCCCGTGCACGCTCATCGTCTCCTACTCCAAACATTCTAGAGTGGTGACAGGTCGGGGGTTGAGACGATGTTGTAATTTTTCAAAAACGCACTCTAACCCTAACCCCTCACCCTTAACCGCAGTATACCATTAATACAACCTAGTATTTTTAACCTAGTTAAGAAAACCGATTAGTATTACCGTAATACAAACCTAAGTATACCTTAATATTCACCCTAAGTGTATAACTTAATACAACCAGTATAACCTTAAACATACCTAAGTATAACTTTTTAATACAACCTTTAATACACCCTATAGTAAACTTTAATAACTCTTAATTATTTCAAACCTAAGGAGAACTTAAGACAACCCTCAAGTAGAAAATTATACAAACCCTAAGTTAACTCTTAAACCACCTAAGTATACCTTCACCTATCAACCTAAGTATAACTTAATACAACCTTATAAGTAAACCAACTTTTAATATCAACCTAAAGTCATAAACTAATACAACCTACAGCCTATCCCTTAATACAACTTTATATTAACCTAAGGTATAAACGTTTATGACATACACAGAAGTATAACCTATACATAACTTAAGTCATACACCTAACTCTAACTTAGTCTACCTTAATACAACCCTAAAGGTAAAACCTCCATCGAATTACAACCCCTACCAGTTCAAACCTGCAGGCACCCTATTTGTGTTAACCTTTTAATACACAATGCTTCACCTTATCTATGCCCATACAAGTTTATACTTAAGTACAATTTCCCTAATGTATTACCTGTAAAACCAACACTAAGTATAATCCGTAATATGCACCTAAGTTTAACTAACTCTATTCTACTCTAACCTTACTTACACACCAAGGATAACCTAACGTAACCGAACATTACCCAACATAATCTAGTACAATCATTAATTATAACCTTAAAAAAGTAAATAAAAATAAAACAAATCTGACACACAAGAATAAAAAACAAAGTAAGAAAGCGGTAACGCAGAGTAGCACATCAGCTGCCGCCTAAGCTTAGGAGGTGGTGTGGTCTTACCCTTTATCCTGACCATCAAGGACCCCATAGAAATAAAAACTCACATTACTGCGGTACTACCAATTTCACCCCTACGAATCGAAATGGGGGTCACCTGACATTACCCATCGTTCCAAAAGGTAAAATTTATGGTAGAGGAATAAAAGGCTAATCATGCCAGGATTTCTGAACGAGGAAATTGAAGACAACCCTGTTCATAGATGGACAACCCTAAAAAAAAAGTGTTCTTTCCAAGTCTTGATGCAAGATGAATATACAGTAATGTGCTTTAAATTATGTGGAGACAGACATGAACTTAATGTGAATAATAAGCAATTAACGGATAGGAAAAAACTATTACTAGATGTAAGAGTCATTACTTACATTATTGACCACTCCAGTGATGCTAATCGAGATTTTGCCTTTGAAAGAACCAGGAAGAGCAGAGGATTGTGGGATGCGATAAATCACTCACCATGGATTAAACAAGGGTATCAAAAAATGGGTTTTTGCACATTTTTTTGCCGTATTTAGCCTAGGAGTTTTTGCAGTCAGCGGTTTTCCTTGGTTAGGATGATGTCGGTCTGATTATTGCAAATAACTCTTAGGGTTGAGGGCTGGTAGAAGCTTGGTGTGCAGAAATGCGCATCCACCAGTTCGACCCCTGACCCACAGCTTTAGTGGGCTTAGCTAAATCAGTGGGAAGAGGATGGGGGCTTCGGCTGCTGTCTTCTCTCTGGGCTTCGAGCCCAAGCTGATTTGGGCAGGGGTCTTCTTTGGGCCCTGGGACTGGGAGGCAGTGATCCGTTCGCGGTGGCTAGGTTCCTGTTTTTTTTTTTTTTTTTTTTTTTTTTATTTTGGGCAAATGAAGGCCTTCACTCTGATTCTTCGGATAGGCCCCTTTTAGGAATGATTCCACTCTGGGGTATGACTTCATGGGGGGTTCTGGAGTGTCAGGTGAGGCTTTCAGCGATTTTCTATTAGTTCGCGGCTGGCAATCACTGGTATCTGGTCCTCTCGGGTTCTGTGTGGAATCTCGGACTAAAATTCGGCGATTAGGTGTTGACCGAGAAGGCAGCGCTTCCGTCGATGGATGGCTCTCTAATACCGGAGTCCTTTTAGGCTGGGGCCCGGGTTGGGAGGGGGTCTGGTCCGGGGATGGACCGTATATCTGGGTTTGTGGGAGGACCCTGAGCTATGATCTTCTTTATCAGAGAAGGCCCCACGATGAGATATTCTCTCTAGCCTTCTAGGTGTGACCTGGGATACCTGCGGTGTTTGTGACACGAAGGGTCACGGGGGCTGTGGTTAAGTAGCCAGCCCCCTGGGGCCAATAGGACAGCACGCATGGGGACGGTGTTGAGTGTGGATCTGGGGCTAAAAGCTAACAGACCTTAATTGGAGCCCAGTCTTTTATGGGTGATTAGCACCTTCCACGCAACAGCACATTTGCACCAACTCCCCCACACACTGACTCTGTTCTTCTTGGTTCCTGGAAATCATCGATTCTTGTCGTTCTGGCAAGACTTGATCTCATCGATTCCACTTGTTCCTCCTCCTGGACTTCTTAAATGGATTCGACTTGTTCCTTCTTCTGGACTACTTAAATGGATTCGACTTGTTCCTTCTGCCGGACTTCTCGAATATATACATAACTCGGAATAGTTTTCTAGTTTTGATATTCTTCTTGATTCAAAAATCAAATCGATTTCTGCGATTAGTCTTCCAACTAAAAATATATAACACTTTAGAAACAAATCTAATCAAGTTCTGCGGTAGTTGATCAACAAAAATTTTTTCAGATAACCCAACATCTAATGGGCTTCTGCTGAAATTTTCAACTAAACATTTAACTCTTTAGATTGCCAAACCTTTAATAAAAAGTCCTCAAAAGCCTTTAAAAACAAAATTAAAAAATCCTACCTTAAAAAATACCTCCATCAAATAATGTCGGACACAATGCTTCATCAAAAACCAACCATCCAATTGGGGCTCTGAACAAACCAATTTAGCAATTGACAATAAGACACTCACCTGGGACTATTCACCTAAGGCGGGCCTCCTCAGAGCAGGGTGTCTAGTGTTGAAAGAGCCGAAACAACCGATGAATCTGAGGTACATTACTGAAGAAATGTCTTACAAATTTCCCTCACATAAACATGCCTGAGGGAGTAGGAAAATAATGGCAAAGCCTACCTACCAAAATCAAAACCGATAGATCAAGAGAAAAACAAGGACCTTGTCACTAAAAATACCTAAATCTAGCCCCGAACCAACACTTACCCTAACCCTACCATTCATAGACCTATGGACCTGCATACCTAGCTTCCCAAAACCATGTGACCAATGCCTATGTACAGCTACAATTCTCTGATCTAAAAAAGCCAATAAGAATTTAGTTTTACGTGCAAACCATTGGACCTCAAATCTTCTTCCACTTCAAACAGTACTCGCTGACGGAACGTGATGCTGGATCAGGATTATCGGGCAGTGACTTTCGAGTTGCAGTTTGATTCGCTGGTCCGGAGCAAGTTCAGCCAAAAACTTTGCGTTCCCAGATCCAGTGGACTTTCAGATCGAACACGAAAAAGTCTGCCTACCAAAATCAACATCTAAAAAGATTGAAATCTAACACTGAACCAACACTCACCCAAATCCTACCGTTCGTAGACTTGTGGACCTGAAACCTAGCCTTCCCAAACCCAGTGACTAATGCCCAGACAGGCTAATCTCTATCTAAAAAAAAAAGCCAATAAGAATATAGTGTTACATGCAAACCATTGGACCTCAAATCTTCCTCCTCTTCAAACAGTACTCGCTGACGGAACGTGATGCTGGATCAGGATTATCGGGCAGTGACTTTCGAGTTGCAGTTTGATTCGCTGGTCCGGAGCAAGTTCAGCCAAAAACTTTGCGTTCCGGCACCTATATCCCTGACTTCATGATCGACACGACCAAGTCTGCCTACCAAAAATCAACATCGATAGATCAAACAAACAACAAGGACCTCGTCACTAAAAAGATCTAAATCTAGCCCTGAACCAACACTTACACAAAACCTACCATTCGCTGAACTATGTACCTGAAACCTAGCCTTCCCAAACCGAATATCCAACGCCCAGTTAGGCTAATCTCTTAGAAGGGAACAAAACAAAACCAACAGGAATATCCTTTTCTCAATCTCCCTACCTCCTGGTCCTCCACATTCTCAGCCCAACGCCCAAATAGGCTGTTCTCCTGGAAAGGAGAGGGATCAATGCTTTCCTGGTATAGTCTAACAGGCGTAGGCCCGTTCACGCATCCTCAGTCTCCCTACTCCAAACCTTGGACATAACTGGGGGGTGCTAGGTCAGGGAACTGGACTGTCTATGTAATTTTTCAAAACTCTAACACCTTTTGCCCACGAGCCATCGGCTTGACACTAGCTCTACTTTTAGCGCAGCCAGGAGCCTTTTAGAGGCCTTGTGTACATCTTTAATCCATCTTAATACTCGCTCCACTGCCATGTCTCCTTCCTGTCTCTATGGGGAAGAGACACAGTGGAGTGGCTGCAGAAAATTTACTCTGTTTCAAAGCCCCGTCACCAGACAGGCTTTTCTGGGACTGGCATAGTCCAATATTCCCAGGAGCCAGTCGTCGCTACCCGTCCTATGAAGTTACACGTCTACACAGTGGAGAACGAATACGTGTGTAGTGAGTTTCAGCGAAAATCTGAGAAGATTAAAACTACTTTCGAAATATCTTTTGTTTCTTGTCTGGCGCTCACGCTAAAACAGCGCAACGCCTATTCGACATCGTAGTTCGTCAATGAAGCGGTGTACGTAGATCTATATATTTGAAACCCTAGGACGGTTGACATTGAGGCTGTACAACGTGTATTCTCCATGGGACCGTATGGTTAGAACGGCAACGACCAAAGTCAGACTATTCTGTACTCATCCAAGTGGGCAACTCTCTACCGCCCTATCTCCGGAGCCTTGCCGGAAAACAAACATCACATTTGACAGATTTCGTACCTTCACAAACGAGCATCGTGTACCTTTGGTGAGGGTTCCCATGACAACAACAGCGCCTTATACAAGGACTTGCCAAACACATATCTTAATTTGTAGTGTAACCTCTCCACGTTAAGATGACCCACAAAACAGGTACTTACTACTACGCGGGTAACTATTGTGATCCTGAATCGAAACTGTAGCCTGATATGGCCCAAACCTACTGACCAATGCCCACTGTGATGCTGAACTACATAATTCTATAAAAATCTAATAAAAATAGAGTCTACAATTAAAACATGACAACCACACAAATCGTGACCTTCAACATTCGTAGTCTTCACAACCTTACAAGCAGATCACTCGTTCTGACGGAACTGGATTCCATGTCTATGGATACAGCTTTTCTCGTGAACAAGCGATTCTCGAGGGACGGTTTGATTCTCTGGTCCGGAGCAAGTTCAGCCAAAAAACTTTGCGTTCCCAGATCCAGTGGACTTTCAGATCGAACACGACAAAGTCTGTCTACCAAAATCAACATCGAAAGATCAAATAAACAACAAGTACCTCATCGCTAAAAAGATCGAAATCTAGCACTGAACCAACACTTACTCAAAACCTACCGCTCGTAGACCTATGGACCTGAAACCTAGCCTTTCCAAAACGAATATCCAACGCCCTGTTAGGCTAATCTCTTAGAAGGGAACAAAACAAAACCATCAGGAATATCCTTTTCTCAATCTCCCTACCTCCTGGTCCTCCACATTCTCAGCCCAACGCCCCAATAGGCTGTTCTCCTGGAAAGGAGAGGGATCAATGCTTTCCTGGTATAGTCTAACAGGCGTAGGCCCGTGCACGCATCCTCAGTCTCCCTACTCCAAACCTTCCTAGACGGGTGCTAGGTCGGGGGGAGCTGTTGTAATTTTTCAACCGTAACCTTTGCCATAGCCATCGACTTGACATACACATTGTACGCACATATCCTTTTTGACCACCTTGTTTTTGAGAATTTATAACTCGCACTCCCTACCGATGATTCTCCTTCCTGTCTACATGTGGTGAGGAGGCGTGGGATGGGGATGCGAATCAGCCCAGACAGGCTTTTTTGGAGGCGGGTGGCCCGACAGTCCTAACGCCTCCAGTTCGCTAGATTATCGGATTGTTAAGCAATTTGAACTACAAGCTTCAAATAGAAAATTATAATTATATTATATTAAACTATTTTACTCTCTTACCCTCCTAGACATTGCAATAATGTCGGCAGACCAGGATTTCAGGATGAATTTCCAGGGGACTATGGTAACGTCAATAACAAAGTCAACTATGACACCAATGGCAAAGTCTCCATACNGTCCTCCACATTCTCAGCCCAACGCCCAAATAGGCTGTTCTCCTGGAAAGGAGAGGGATCAATGCTTTCCTGGTATAGTCTAACAGGCGTAGGCCCGTGCACGCATCCTCAGTCTCCCTACTCCAAACCTTCCTAGACGGGTGCTAGGTCGGGGGAGCTGTTGTAATTTTTCAAAACCTAACCCTAACCAACACTTACCCTAACCCTACCATTCGTAGACCTATGGACCTGAAACATAGCCTTCCCAAACCTAGTGACCAATGCCTAGACAGGCTAATCTCTATCTAAAAAAAAGCCAATAAGAATATAGTTTTACATGCAAACCATTGGACCTCAAATCTTCCTCCACTTCAAACAGTACTCGCTGACGGAACGTGATGCTGGATCAGGATTATCGGGCAGTGACTTTCGAGTTGCAGTTTGATTCGCTGGTCCGGAGCAAGTTCAGCCAAAAACTTTGCGTTCCCAGATCCAGTTGACTTTCAGATCGAACACGACAAAGTCTGCCTACCAAAATCAACATCGAGAGATCAAATAAACAACAAGGACCTCATCGCTAAAAAGATCGAAATCTAGCACTGAACCAACACTTACTCAAAACCTACCGCTCGTAGACCTATGGACCTGAAACCTAGCCTTCCCAAACCGAATATCCAACGCCCAGTTAGGCTAATCTCTTAGAAGGGTACAAAACAAAACCAACAGGAATATCCTTTTCTCAATCTCCCTACCTCCTGGTCCTCCACATTCTCAGCCCAACGCCCAAATAGGCTGTTCTCCTGGAAAGGAGAGGGATCAATGCTTTCCT
The DNA here is from genome assembly GCA_018155175.1 of Sinocyclocheilus anophthalmus. Taxonomy (NCBI): domain Eukaryota; kingdom Metazoa; phylum Chordata; class Actinopteri; order Cypriniformes; family Cyprinidae; genus Sinocyclocheilus; species Sinocyclocheilus anophthalmus. Next base: position 99,645 of record JADLZN010008549.1, on the reverse strand, counting down.
GGTATAGTCTAACAGGCGTAGGCCCGTGCACGCATCCTCAGTCTCCCTACTCCAAACCTTCCTAGACGGGTGCTAGGTCGGGGGGAGCTGTTGTAATTTTTCAAAACCTAACCTTTGCCAGAGCCATCGGACTTGACATACCATTTTACGCACAGGATCCTTTTTAGAGGCTTGTTTTTGAATGCAATTTATAACTCGCTCCCTCCGATGTCTCCTTCCTGTCTCTATGGGGAGGAGAGGTGGGAGGGGGATGCGAATCAAGCCCAGACAGGCTTTTTGGATGCGGGTGGCCCAGACAGGCCTAACGCCTCCAGGTTCGCTAGATCTAATCGGATTATTTAGCATTTGAATACAAACTTCTAAAACTATTTTACTCTCTTACCCTCCTAGACATTGCAATAATGTCGGCAGACCAGGATTTCAGGATGAATTTCCAGGGGACTATGGTAACGTCAATAACAAAGTCAACTATGACACCAATGGCAAAGTCTCCCTACCAAAAATCAACATCGATAGATCAAACAAACGACAAGGACCTTGTCACTAAAAAGATCTAAATCTAGCCCCGAACCAACACTTACCCAAAACCTACCATTCGCTGAACTATGGACCTGAAACCTAGCCTTCCCAAACCTAGTGAACAATGCCCAGGCAGACTAATCTAAAAAAGCCAATAAAAATATAGTGTTACATGCAAACCAGCGGACCTCAATCTCTGACTTAAAGCAGCACTCGCTGACGGAACGTGATGCTGGATCAGGATTATCGGGCAGTGACTTTCGAGTTACAGTTTGATTCGCTGGTCCGGAGCAAGTTCAGCCAAAAACTTTGCGTTCCCAGATCCAGTTGACTTTCAGATCTAACATGGCAAAGTCTGCCTACCAAAATCAACATCGAGAGATCAAATAAACAACAAGGACCTCATCGCTAAAAAGATCGAAATTTAGCACTGAACCAACACTTACCCAAAACCTACCGCTCGTAGACTTATGGACCTGAAACCTAGCCTTTCCAAAACGAATATCCAACGCCCAGTTAGGCTAATCTCTTAGAAGGGAACAAAACAAAACCAACAGGAATATCCTTTTCTCAATCTCCCTACCTCCTGGTTCTCCACATTCTCAGCCCAACGCCAAAATAGGCTGTTCTCCTGGAAAGGAGAGGGATCAATGCTTTCCTGGTATAGTCTAACAGGCGTAGGCCCGTGCACGCATCCTCAGTCTCCCTACTCCAAACCTTCCTAGACGGGTGCTAGGTCGGGGGGAGCTGTTGTAATTTTTCAACACCTAACCACTCTAACTCTTAGAACCTAAAAAACCTAACCACTCTAACCTCTTAGAACCTAAAACCTACCCATTCTAACCCCAAGACTACTCAACTCTACCTCTCAGAAAGATACCCCTCATAGAAAGACCCCCAGCAGCCACGTAGGAGATAAATAACTAAAAAAGATTAAAAACAAATATATTAATGAGATTTAAATAAAGCATCTACAAGCGCATATAGAGACAGCAGATGGATACATAAATATGATTTAAATAACAAAGCATCGACAAGCACATATAGAGACAGCAGATGGATCCATAAATATGATTTAAATAAAGCATCCACAAGCTCAAATAAAGCATCTACAAGGTTATACAGTGACAGTAAATGGATACAATAATATGATTTAAATAAAGCATCTACAAGCTCATACAGTGACAGCAAATGGACACATAAATATGATGGAGAAACATATCATGATACTAAGAGACATTTTATGATTCATGATGAAAGACTCATCTAAAGGTCAAGAAGCACGAATGGATGACGGGCGCTGGTCGTGGGGCCAGGCCTGAACAGAGCTAGGAAGTGGCCAGAAGGAATTGAAGGACAGTGCACAACCGAAATCGGACTCTGTTTCGATTTTTGGATTTTTTGATCCCTAACCCTAACCCTAACTAACCCTAACCCTAAACCTAACCCTAACCCTAAGGGAGTACTTTTATATTTAATATTTGATCTAAGACTGAACATCAACCACACTAACACCTAGCCCTTGGTGGGGTACTCGCACAAAATAACCCCTTAGCAGGACACCCCCATAAAATAAATAAGGCTGAACATCAACCACACTAACACCTAGCCCTTAGTGGGGTACTCGCACAAAATAACACCTTAGTAGGACACCCCCATAAAATAAATAAGGCTGAACATCAACCACACTAACACCTAGCCCTTAGTGGGGTACTCGCACAAAATTTAAAACCTAGCATTTCTAGCCCTATAGGATACACACCTATCTTTCATACCCCTATGAGACACATTACATACTATGAAGGAGGTATACAAAAAATAAATATAAAAAAATGTATATAATACATTATAAACAGCTATATAATCGGATACACTTTTATCATCGTCATCATTACACATTCATAACAACTGAATGATTATGAAAAACACTGATTCATTAAAAAGGTGGACTGCTTTTGGGAACGAGGCCTAATCGAAACAAGGCCAGAAGCGGTCAGTTGAAGTGGAAGGACAGTGCATAACCGGAGTTGGACTTTGTTCAGGCTTCTGGGTCTGTAATCCCTAACCAAGCCCGTGCCTCGTCTCTGAACTTCTGGTTTTTGCAAGAGAGGAGGGCCTCTACCATTTAAGCGGTCCACATGATATTCTTTGTTATATCTATAATATATATATATATATATATATTATTATACACAATTTTGAGACAATACAGCATTAAAAACACAAGGAACCTACAATTAATTTCCCTATGATTCCTTTAACAATTTAAGAAAAACACCCATATAAATTGGATTACCTATACACTATCTATTTTAAACATAGTTTTCTTCAAACAATTTGTTAAAAAATTCCATTTGAACTTTAAAAACAGATTTCCTTAACTCATGTGGAATCTATGACTACCTAAAAATACTGGAGACGTGTACAAAGTTGAATTTGGAGAGATTTCTTGAATACTTGCAGATACATACAATGAAACAACAGAAAATACTCTTGTAGTTTTTACAGCAATCATATCATTTTTAAAGGATTTAGAAGGAAATACAGGTCTCCTAACAGAGACTCTAGCCATAAAACAGGATTATTATAAATATAACACCTCTATGGTAACCATTAAAAAAAACCCTCTTTTTCTTTTCTTTTGATCGTATTTTACAACAAACATCAAAAAATATTTTGTCCAACACCGAAACCGCACACTCTTTGTTACAAAATCAACCATAAACATGGCTCTAAAAATCTACAAACAACTCCCCTGAGAGACACACAATCAAAACCTCTATTTACAAGACCTTTTTCTTTTAAAACACTAATTGGCTTTATAGTACCTCCACAAATAACATTATCGTCAACAGCTGTGAGCATCCAGGACCTTTGCCTTTTTTTCCCCCCCTGCACTCGGTATCGTGTTTACATGAACACGACGTTTTTTTAAAAAAAATCTAAAAACACCATTTTTGGACAAAGAAGACCTATAACTAATTTTTGAGACCATGATTTTGCAAAAAGCAGCACTTATTTGTCTGTTTAACCAGGGGAGAGGCTAAGCTGATTTTCTGAGATACTCAGCTTCCAGGACCTCTTTATTTTCGAGCTCAGAGCAGTTTTCATCTAATAACTTTCACATACATGATTCTAAAATTCTAAAAACACCACTTTGGGATAAAAAAGACCTATAACTAAATTTTGAGACCATGATTTTGCAAAAAGCAGCACTTATTTGTCTGTTTAACCAGGGGAGAGGCTAAGCTGATTTTCTGAGATACTCAGCTTCCAGGACCTCTTTATTTTCGAGCCCAGAGCAGTTTTCGTCTAATAACTTTCACATACATGATTCTAAAAATCGAAACAGACTGATTCTGGGTAAAAGGATAATAGAAGTATTTTTTAGAGGTGTTATTTCAGAAAAATCTTTTTATTTTCATATTTTAATTCGTGTTTCGGCTACAGTGGGTTGGACTCTCACGTGAGTGGATGAGTGACGTCACGGGCAGCGCCCCCTTGCTACATATTGATGGAGAGCGCTGCTACAGTCATTCGGTCGGAATCACTCGATGAAGACACAACCTAACATTCTTATCTGTATTTCTTTCTAACCAATACGACGTTTAGACACAGCCTGAAGAAGAAGCTGCCTGCTTCGAAACGTCGCGATTGATCTGAACGTCGTGATTATAGGATCCTTAACTTTTTCTTTCTCTTGTCTTTGATTTTATATTCTAATATTTTACTGTATGGATGGTTACGGAGCACGCAGCGAGCCAAGAAGGGCTCCACAGCAACGCGTGAAATTCATGGAACCTCCAGTAAATGAGAGATTTAGATCAAACTCAAGAAACACAAGAGCACGTTTCCGTGCTGATGATCCCCGTCACTCACGTCGGTTTGCAGACAGAGATGTTTCTTCTGGGGGTTACTACACCCGTCCAAGACCACGTGATGATGGTGACATCCCCACAACAGCCCGTTCACGGGCTATTAGACATGAATTAGGGATAAATGGAGACCAGAGAGAACGTGGTCTCCGTTCTAGTAATTATGATCGTCCACCTATTGAAAATGATAAATATTATCATGACAGATTACCTCAGAGTGACCGAGCTCCACACAGACAGGGGTACACTGGTTCCAATCGACCCACACACAATAAGCAAAACCCACCCATCAGAGAATTCATAAATTCAGAATTCAAAAGATCCAAAGAGAGAAGGGGACGTGGTAGTAATAGGAGATTCATGAGGTCATTGCCCCCCAGTGGTCACTATGATGTGGCTGCAGACGAAGCACCACCACCATATTATTATCGTTCATCAGATTTTCCACAAAGAAAACAAAACAACATTGACTATGCTCAACATAGAGAGAGAACGAACTCACAAGAAAGAGATCACATCAGAGTCGACCAAACTGAATATGATGAGTACGTACAAGAAGAGGATGAATATGGGGCTCCAGGACATCCTCGTGCTCACAACGTCAGTTATAGAGACATGCATGTCGACTCAACCCGGTCTTCACTGACCAGAGGAAGAGACTCAATCTCCTTTGATAACAGAGCAGGTCGTGACACAAACAACGAATCTCATTACAGTAGAGACAACCGTTTCTACAACAACAAAAGAGATAGAGAGAAACGTTACCCCCCCAGAGAGAAAAACACAGAGGGGAGAGGGACACGTAGACGGTACTTCGACCAGCCGGTCAATGAGTACAGAAAAACGAACTATACACCAGCTCCACCCAGGCTCAAAACAGCCATGAAGCTGATGTATGACCTCATACGAATGGTGCACCATCTGGGAAAGATTACCACTACAGTAGCCAATAATAGTCCCAGATCATTTAGGAGATTAACACAGCTCTTAATTGACACAGTCAAACCAGCTCTTCCAAGCAGAACGGTGATGCAGATGCTAGATGGCAATGCACGCAATTGGGCACACACTGCACAACAAATTCTCGAAGAGCATTACAATTCACTGATTGAGCAAACAATGCTGGAATTGAAAGAGAGGACCAATCAGACAGATTGGCCTCATGCTTTTGAAATAGCCAGTAATTGGGCAAAAAGAAATTTCAAAAACAAAATGAACCTTGAGTCTCTGAAAAGAACAGAGATGTTGTTTATGGCTGAAATGAGTGGAAACACTGACAACAACGGTAACAACACTGAACAGGCTCAACAACAGGCCACACCAGCTGTAGTCAGACCCAGAACGGGGGTCAAACACGTCAGTATCCAAATCCAAACATCCCCAATAAGGGGACAGAACCGGGAAGACGGGTTTACCTCCACCCCCCCTCCCCCAAACCGGGGAGATTGGTCATTCGACCAAGAATTCCCACCGTTGGAACCACCACCTATGGCATACACTTCACCATCAGTCACACCGCTTAGACCCCTAGAACCTTTACCCCCAAGACAGCCTCGTAGAATTTTTACGGACCTGCTTGTGGACACTTTAATCACCACTGAACCACCAAGGCCACGCACTGTGGCACAACCGTTACCAGCCAATACGGCTGAAGATATTTTGACAGATAAAATCGAAAAGGTTCAAGGATCAGTTCATAACAGGGAACAGAACGTTGAAAAATCGAGCAAGAAACACACAGAAAAAACAGGCCCGTCACTCACCAGAGTAGACTGCTCGCCACTTTTGTACTCAGAAACCTCTGAGGCTTCCGATCACCCTACATTCTCTGAACATTCCAGAAGCCCATTTAGGCCTCAGTTTTCACTGACACAGTTCTTACAGGAGAATGCGGAAGAGGTAGAGAAAACGACACCACAAAAAGAGGTGGCCCCTCTGAACACAGAACCAGAACCACGAACTCCAGCAGGGCCCGCGACAGCTCCTGAAACGCCACGGTCGATAGGGAGACCGAGCCGTCACATTAATACCACGCGCAAACTGGCAGATTGGAGTCTAACTCTGAAGAAGAAATATGTTATCATAGGCGACTCCAACGTATCTAAAATTCCTTCTTTTTGTATCACAGAATTACAAATTGACAGTTTCCCGGGTGCAAAATTTCAGCATGCCGGAAACCTAATGGAAAGAGCCATAATGGCGATGGAACCAGAGGTTCTGATATTCTCGTTCGGCATAAATAACAGAACGCAGAGATGCATCGTCACATCCACAAAAGAGATACAAAGGATGTACAGAATGGCACGCAGACGTCTGCCACACACTGAACTGTATTTCCCACTGATTAATTTTTCAGATCAGTTACCAGTGGAGGAACAGACTCATCTGACAAAGATCAATGAGTATATCAGAGAAACCTTAAACAGTATCGTTGAACTGCCCTCGGCTCGGTTCGAGGTCGAAAGGGACCTCATCCATTGGACCCCAGCTACAGCAAGGGCCATGTTGCATCACTGGACCCAAAATTTAAACTTTCAGGGCCCTTCAACCCCATAAAGGGTAATGAAAAACTCATAATTAATCTTTCACCCACTCTCGCCCTCACACCAGAGCAAAGGGCAGTTCTATTAAAGGGCCTCTCCTTTGTACCAGCACCACGACACTTCAAAACACAAAAAGTAGAAATATTAAAAAGCCTACAAACCTATCATAGGAGAGTGAGACTTGAAACCTTTTTTGAGGGTAAGAAAAACAGAAAAGAAAACCCTCCCTTCACCCACGGATCTGACTGGCTCCCCCCTTTGTGCAAACTTCCTAATTGTATTAATTCAATCATCAGGGCGGATTGGTACGCCTATCAGCATTTGCACTGGGGAAAAAAGGAAAAACAGAATCTATCCGTGGGTGAAGGGAAGGCACTAAATCAACTCAGAAAAAATAAACATATTGTGATCAAACCAGCCGATAAAGGCAACGCGGTGGTACTCATGGATAGCAAAGACTACATTTGGGAGGGGACTAGACAGTTGCAGGTCACGGATCATTATAGCTCCTTGGATGCACCCATTTATCCCCAAACACAAATTGAAGTGATGGAAATCCTAGAGGAAATGTACGAGAAACGAGTTGTAAGTGGAAAACAAAAAGAATACCTCCTTGGCTCGGGTACTCCTAGGCCAAGGAGGTTTTATCTCCTTCCAAAAATACACAAGAACCCAAACAGCTGGAGCATACCAAACAGAATTCCTCCTGGACGACCAATTGTGTCGGATTGTAGTAGCGAAACATATCACACAGCAGAATTTGTGGAATATCATCTCAATGCAATTTCACAGAAACACAACAGCTATTTAAAAGACACTTATGATTTCATACAGAAAACAAAGGATTTGATGATTCCCTCGAACGCTTTACTCTTCACAATAGACGTAGATAGTCTCTACACAAATATTGAGACACAAGCAGGAATGGAGGCCGTACGAGAGTGCATGGAAAAATACCCGGATCCCAAAAGACCGGATGAATATGTGCTGAAATTACTTGAGATTAATTTAATAAAAAACGACTTTGAGTTCAATGGTAAATTCTATTTACAGACAAAAGGCACGGCCATGGGAAAAACCTTTGCCCCCTCGTACGCCAATATATTTATGGCCGGCTGGGAAGAGTCAGCGTTAGCTTCATTTCCTCTCAAACCGTCCTCGTATTTCCGTTTCCTCGATGACATTTGGGGCATCTGGGTGCATACTAGAGATGAGTTTGATGACTTTATCAAACATCTTAATCAGCATCAGAGATCTATAAAGGTCAAATTCGAAATAGATGACACACAGGTCAATTTCCTAGATATGGTCACATATAAAGGGCCCAAGTTTCACAAGGAAAACAAACTAGATTACAGGGTATACTTTAAAGAAACAGATACTCATTGCTTATTGCACAGAAACAGTTTTCACCCACAGCACACATTTAAAGGGATTCTAAAGTCACAGCTTCTTCGATTCTACAGAATCTGCTCTCAAGAAGAAGAATTCCTAAAGGCGGTGAAGATACTCTTCAGGGCCTTGAAACAGAGGGGATACTCAAGATCAGTCCTCAGGAAGGCCCTGAGACTCTTCAGAAGAGCGATGAACATTTCAGCAAACCCGGAGTCCAACGTGGAAAACACAAACAATAAAATTATTCCTTTTGTGTCATTCTATTCGTCTCAGAGCACACAACTCAACAGTGCTATCAAACAGAACTTTGCCAAATTTTTGACGGGCACAGAATACTTGCAGAGACACAGACCCATTGCGGCATACAAAAGGAACAAAAACCTGATTGACGTTCTAGTTCAGAGTAAAGTGAGCACAGAACCGCTGAAGAAAAAACAGGTCTCTTGCAAATACTACGTGTCACTGAGATGGGTTAAAAACAGAACCACCAAACAGATCTTTACACTGCAACAAACTCTGTCCCCTCAGACGATCAACTGTGTGTATCTAATTTATTGTGACAAATGCAGAAGACAGTATGTGGGTCAAACTAAAAATGAATTGCGTATTCGAGCTTATCAGCACGCCCATAATATTTTACACAAGATTGAAAAACGTAGATTTATGGTGAAACATTTCTTGACCCATGGCCTAACTTCCCTCAGAATAACTGGTTTACAGGCCAACCCTCTGTGGAATTTACAAGATAGATTAAAAACAGAGAGGTTCTGGATTAAGAGACTGGATACGCTCTATCCCAGAGGCCTGAATGAGGCCTGAGGGACAGTTTGCCTCAGAACAGCTCTCCATTTTCTCCTTTTCTTTCCCATGATCTCCTTGTTGACACACTTTCTTTTGCTGGTGACGTACAAACACAAATGATGATGATGATTAAGAATATTTACTCCAAAGAGTACTTTTATATTTAATATTTGATCTAAGACTGAACATCAACCACACTAACACCTAGCCCTTGGTGGGGTACTCGCACAAAATAACCCCATAGTAGGACACCCCCATAAAATAAATAAGGCTGAACATCAACCACACTAACACCTAGCCCTTGGTGGGGTACTCGCACAAAATAACCCCATAGTAGGACACCCCCATAAAATAACTAAGGCGGAACATCAACCACACTAACACCTAGCCCTTAGTGGGGTACTCGCACAAAATTTAAAACCTAGCATTTCTAGCCCTATAGGATACACACCTATCTTTCATACCCCTATGAGACACATTACATACTATGAGGGAGGTATACAAAAAATAAATATAAAAAAATGTATATAATACATTATAAACAGCTATATAATCGGATACACTTTTATCATCGTCATCATTACACATTCATAACAACTGAATGATTATGAAAAACACTGATTCATTAAAAAGGTGGACTGCTTTTGGGAACGAGGCCTAATCGAAACAAGGCCAGAAGCGGTCAGTTGAAGTGGAAGGACAGTGCATAACGGAGTGGACTTGTTCTGGCTTATGGGTCTGTAATCCCTAACCTAACCTACCCCTAACCCTAACCATACCATGGATGAAACAAGTGTACCAAATAATAGCTTTTTGCGCATATTTTTGACGTATTTAGCCCAGGAGTTTTTGCAGTCAGCGGTTTTCCTTGGTAAGAATGATGTCGGTCTGATTATTGCAAATAACACTTAGGGGTGAGGGCTGGTAGAAGCTTGATGTGCAGAAATGCACATCCGCCAGTTTGACCCCCGACCCACAGCTTTAGTGGGCTTAGCTAAATCAGTGGGAAGAGGATGGGGGCTTCGGCTGCCGTCTTCTCTCTGGGCTTCGAGCCCAAGCTGATTTGGGCAGGGGGCTTCTTTGGGCCCTGGGACTGGGAGGCAGTGATCCGTTCGCGGCTGACTCAGGTTCCTGGGGCACTTGGAAGGCCTTTCACTCTGATTCCTTCGGAGTAGGCCCCTTTTAGATGATCCCACTCTGGGGCTTTGACTTCCCTGGGGGTTCTGGAGTCTCGGGAGGCAGCGATCCGTTCGCGGCTGTCTCTGGTCCTCCGGGTTCTGGTTGGAATCTCGGACTAAATCGGCGAAGGTGGGAGAGAGGCAGCGCTTCATTCGCGGCTGGCTCTCCTACCCTGAGTCCTTTTTAGGACTTGGCCAGTTTGGGCATGGGGTTTCCTGGAAGGCCCGTATCTCTGGGTTTTGTGGGAGACCCTGAGCTCTGATTTTTATCAGAGCAGGCCCCAAGATGAGATCTACTCTCAGACTTTTCTCGGGTGACCTGGGATACCTAGCGGTGTTAACGAAGGGTCACTTGGGGGAGTGGTAAGTATCCAGCCCCCCTGGGTCCACTAAGACAGCACGCAGGGACGGTGGTCTGGGGCTAACAGACCTTAATTGGAACCCAGTCTTTTACGGGTGATTAGCACCTTCCACGCAACAGCACATTTGCACCAACACCCCCACACACTGACTCTATTCTTCTTGGTTCCTGGAAATCATCGATTCTTGTCATTCTGGCAAGCCTTGATCTCATCGATTCCACTTGTTCCTCCTCCTGGACTTCTTAAATGGATTCGACTTGTTCCTTCTTCTGGACTACTTAAATGGATTCGACTTGTTCCTTCTGCCGGACTTCTCGAATATATATATAACTCGGAATAGTTTTCTAGTTTTGATATTCTTCTTGATTCAAAAATCAAATCGATTTCTGCAATCAGTTTTTCAACTAAAAATACATAACACTTTAGAAACAAATCTAATCAAGTTCTGCGGTAGTTGATCAACAAAAATTTTTTCAGATAACCCAACATCTAATGGGCTTCTGCTGAATTTTTCAACTAAACATTTAACTCTTTAGATTGCCAAACCTTTAATAAAAAGTCCTCAAAAGCCTTTAAAAACAAATTTAAAAATCCTACCTTAAAAAATACCTCCATCAAGTAATGTCGGACACAATGCTTCATCAAAAACCAGACCCCAACCATCCAATTGGGTCTCTGAACAAACCAATTTAGCAATTGACAATAAGACACTCGCCTGGGACTGATCACCTAAGGCGGGCCGCCTCAGAGGAGGGTGTCTAGTGTTGAAAGAGCCGAAACACCCGATGAATCTGAGGTACATTACTGAAGAAATGTCTTACAAATTTCCCTCACATAAACATGCCTGAGGGAGTAGGAAAAATAATGGCAAAGCCATTACCTACCAAAATCAAAACCGATAGATCAAATGAAAAACAAGAACCTTGGTACCAAAAAGATCTAAATCTAGCCCCGAACCAACACTTACCCTAACCCTACCATTCGTAGAACTATGGACCTGAAACCTAGCCTTCCCAAACCTAGTGCCTGCAACCATGGTTTTTTTTAGACCTCAAATCTTCTTCCAATTCAAACAGTACTCGCTGACGGAACGTGATGCTGGATCAGGATTATCGGGCAGTGACTTTCGAGTTGCAGTTTGATTCGCTGGTCCGGAGCAAGTTCAGCCAAAAACTTTGCGTTCCCAGACACAGTTGATTTTCAGATCTAACATGGCAAAGTCTGCCTACCAAAATCAACATCTAAAAAGATCGAAATCTAACACTGAACCAACACTTACCCAAAACCTACCGTTCGTAGACTTATGGACCTGAAACCTAGCCTTCCCAGACCTAGTGACCAATGCCCAGACAGGCTAATCTCTATCTAAAAAAAAGCCAATAAGAATATAGTTTCACATACAAACCATCGGACCTCAAATATGCACAGGATCCTTGTGGAGGGTTGTGTCAAAGTGTAATTTGTATACTCGCTCCCTCCGATGTTTCTTCTATTTCGTGGGGACGATCGTGGGAGTGGAGATGCCGACCAAGCCCGACAGTTTTGGGATGGCGGGTGGACCAGACAGTCTGAACGCCCCAGGTTCGCTAGCAAAATTTGGTAACCTATTAGCAATGGATACAACTTCTAAAAATATTTTGGACTCTTTAGTAGTGCAATATCAGTGGACAGGCCCTTCCTCAAATCCTTCCTCTACGACACTCTGCAAGCCGCTGGCCTAGTTGTAAATACTATAGTTGAACCATTGGACCTCAAATCTTCTTCCAATTCAAACAGTACTCGCTGACGGAACGTGATGCTGTATCAGGATTATCGGGCAGTGACTTTCGTGTTGCAGTTTGATTCGCTGGTCCGGAGCAAGTTCAGCCAAAAACTTTGCGTTCCCAGACACAGTTGATTTTCAGATCTAACATGGCAAAGTCTGCCTACCAAAATCAACATCAATAGATCAAACAAACAGCAAGGATCTTGTCACTAAAAGATCTAAATCTAGCCCCGAACCAACACTTACCCAAAACCTACCACTCGCTGAACTATGGACCTGAAACCTAGCCTTCCCAAACCTAGTGACCAATGCCGAGACAGGCTAATCTCTATCTAAAAAAAGTCAATAAGAATATAGTTTCACATGCAAACCATCGGACCTCAAATCTTCCTCCACTTCAAACAGTACTTGCTGATGGAACGTGATGCTGGATCAGGATTATCGGGTAGTGACTTTCGAGTTGCAGTTTGATTCGCGGGTCCGGAGCAAGTTCAGCCAAAAACTTTGCGTTCCCAGATCCAGTTGATCTGCAGACCTAACCTGGCAAAGTCTGCCTACCAAAATCAACATCCAAATCTAGCCCTGAACCAACACTTACCCAAACTCACGTTCGTATATTAGATTCGTCAAGAAACTTCGCATTACATAGATCTAGTTGGATCTAAATCGAGCCCTGGACCAACCCTCGCCAAAAACCTAACCACTGTAGCCCTGTGGGACAGACATCTTTTGGCCTGGCTCTACATAGGCCTAACCCGGTACCAAACACTGCCCTAAACTTAACTCCTATGGATTGATGGGCAAACAACTTCGTTGTTTCCTAGGACCTTGACCAGAAATAGAGTCTGGTTCCATACGCTGCCCTAAAACCTACCTATTGTAACAATATGGGCAAGATATTCTACTTTTTCCACCATTGTGTCTAGGCCCGATGCCCAGGATGCATCTCCCAGACAGGAGCTGATCAACAGTCTAAGTGGTATAATCTAACATGCGTGGGCCCGTGAACCTTTCCTCAGTCTCCCTATTCCAAACCTGCGTAGACGGGTGCTAGGTTGGGGGGAGCTGTTGTAATTTTTCAAAACCCAACCCTAACCTAAGGCGGTTAAAATAACAACAGTTTACATGTCAGGAGAACACAAAACTAGATTAAGACGACTATCCCAACAGCGATTTAATAATAACGATTTGTGGATTTTTGCATGTCTTTGCAGTCTAATGTCTGTTTTGTCAACAGCAGCTAACACAAAACTAGCTAATCTGTGGGCCTCCATTCTCTCCGAGATGCCACAATGTTGCTATGGTTACCACGCTGCCACACATGGAATGATACTTTTTTTTTCATGCATTTAAATGTGGTTCTCACTCCTGAAACTTAATTAATTAACATAAAATGCTTATAAATGTTCAACTTTAATTAATATATGATTGTGCACTTTATAAAAATATACAAAGGATTTTAATAGATGTTATACACTGATTTAAAACTTATTTATTAATGTGCATTTGAATGCTTGCAAATGTCATTAAACTGGTTGTTTAATCTGATTAAAATGGTAATCTAATGTACTTTTTACATTTACAAATGTTGTATAAATGTTAGTAATTTTAAACAGTTCACACACTATTCATGTTGACATATGATTCATTAACTCATAACTACAGTCTCTAAAGGTGACACATTTGCATTTTTGTGGTGTGTATGCAGCCTTCTACTAACACAAATGTCCAAATAGTTTATTAATTATTTGTTCAATATTATTGTTGAAAAAAGACAAAAGTCAAACCATCTAAATGATGCTACCTTTACTTATATTGTCCTGAAATATCTTGCAGTATTCTTTTGAGTGCTCAATTTTTATGCTTTTTAGCTTTTTTTATACTATTAAGTAACTGTTCAAACCTTACTTTATTTTGATAAATGAACAAGTATTTTCTTTCTCTCTTGGAAATTTTTCTTTATAATAACATAAAAGACCTAATAGATAAATAAAATGTGTAACCGTTTTTTAGGCCATTCTAAATCATTTTTCACCATTTCAAGCATTTGGACAGGCTTTGTGTTTTTCAATGTCAAGAGTATTGCTATTAGCAACTCATTTAATTTTACCTGTCAAGTGGATTTGCTATATTAATTCCTCAAGACATAACTGACTGTGTTTAAATTAACTGTACATCTTAAAAGCATTTTGAGATTTGAGAAGTGAGTCTGCATCTCCCACGCTGCAATAAAGCTCACCGTTCAAATGAATGCACGGCTCAGACAAACATGTACCTAATGTGTGTACGTTACACCGTCACGAATAAATCTCTCAATGAGTAAAATTTGCTGTGTCTATTATTATACAGTGATGCAGTGAGATCCAACCGGACGAAGAAGTGATGATGGAAAGAGCACTTTTAATTTTAATAATGAACAAATTAACAATAAATGACAAATAAGTCAAAAAACATAATACTGAAAAAGATGCTTACAAGAAATAAATACAAATGCATGAAATTGCAATGAGTAAAAAATTGATATCTCAAATCTCATGTCTGCAGACTTGTGCAAACTTTGAAGAAAAGGCACCTCCAATATGTATACCAAACATATACAATTCTAAGAAAAGCACAACACACTCGAGAATAAGATACATACACCAACATCACAGATGAAGCACTGAGACATTTCACCTGAAACATACAGGTCACACAAACAAAGTGAATGATCATGTCTTAAACAAAAATACTAGAAAGTAAAAAAACCTAAGGAAAAAGATTAGATAAATGAAGGGCTATTGATGAATGTGAGCAGGGATAGATATACTGTATGGTTGAGCAAAGGTTAAAAGGTGTCAGAGTTTTACTGCCTCTAGTGTTCATTTCTATTGGAAACTGCAGTGATGTGTACTTACTGGTATGTATTTCCCATCTCGTGTAAAAGTGCCCCCAGGTACGTTTTTGCCATGAGACCATGTGACCTTTGTAATGTGCAGAACAATTAACATGTTGAAACAAATCAAAACACTAAATAAAGACAGAGAGTCCTAATACCTTACTGAGTTTTTCAATGTTAAAGTCCTCCAAAATATGAATTCTTAAAAACTCAAGGCATTGACAAGAAATGAGCCAAGTCAAGTCTTTGTCATATTTGTTTTGCTTGGTCAGTGTCATTGTGAATTTTAGTTCATTTGCTGTTGTAGACAGTAAGGACCTTTGAAATAACTGAATTTGGTGAAGTGATATGGACATGTAATGCGGTGAAGGCCTGCCTGGAACTACTTTAGCCAGACATTTCCCTGAAAAATAACTGCACAGAACATTAACCAACCAATCAAAATGAAACCCAGCCCAGTAGTATAATAATCTTTTTTTTTTCTTTAGCTGATGCTTTTACCCCAACTTATTTAACAGCTTATATGGTACACAGTTTATGAGTAACCCTGGACTCTGAACAATTGTATTGTTAGTGTCATGCAGTACTGATGGAGTCATGAGCACACATAAAAATTTCCCAGTTCTTTTCACAGTCTGGCGCATTGAAGGGAGAATTTCTTTGGAATTTCCATTAAATTTAATCAAAAACAATGTTTATAATAGGTTGAAAAATGACAATCTTCTGTGTTCTTCTTATTTTTGGAAAATTACTGTTCAGATTTTGTTTATAGCTCAGATATACAAGATGTCATTCCAACCTGTGCGTACAGAACCACCAAAAGGGAAACATTTTATCTCTGTGTTACTGCACATTCTGTAAATAATTCAAGCTTCTTATATGTCACATGTTTTCCAGTTTGCAGTTGCTGATTTTGAAAATGAAACTTTTTGTTTGTTGTTTGCTCAGGCACTAGGAGGAGGTCAAATCAGCCACAGAGAATAACCAGAGACATGCTGAGAGATCATTGACGCCCCCTAACTCACTTTAGACCAATCAGCATTAAGAGTCTGGGCCTAAAGGTGTGTCTAAGAAATATGGGTAGAATATCAGGAAGCTACAACATGTACACAACTGTTAACTAACGTGAACAGAAGTTAGCTAAAGCAAAAAGGTAAGGGACATTCCTTCATTCAGATCATTTATAGCACTTGTACTGCTCTTATTAATGCAAACAGTACAATATCCAGTGTTTTACAGTCAGCATCAGCAGATTGAATAATGTTTGTTTTTGCTCCTGCAGTTGATAATGAACTACACATAGTTAAGATTTCATGAGTTGTGATGAAAAAATTTAATCACTTATGTGTGTGTGGTGTGTGTGTGTGTGTGTGTGTATTAGTGAACTTTACAGCCTGACTTGTCTGATAGATGTTCTGGCCATATTTAGTAAGATCTTTAAAGGACTTTGTTTATATTACACTATTTACTTGTATTTTACCTTTCTAGAAGAAACGAGCATCAACTAAAGCTTGTGTAATTTGTTGTGAACGTGTGTTGTTAAGGCAATATGAGAAACACCAAATTTACCCAAACATCCCCAAACAGAAAGAGGAAATGCTGCTCATGTGGGGAATTACAGTACTGTCTAATATAGGATTATTGGAGTGTTTCTCAACCCCCGCTAACTTTCACTTCTACTGCACTGCAGTTAATTAAAGGAAGTTAAATGTTTTTCTATCTGTTGGACAGCTCCATCTCCAGTGGCCATGGACAAACCAGTATGCCTGATTGACACGGCGTCCGATGGGAAGCTGTGTGTCCAGCAGTCAGCACTGCAGGTTCTGGAGGAGGTCCAGCAGCCCGTGGTGGTGGTGGCTGTGGTGGGTCTCTACCGCACCGGGAAGTCCTACCTGATGAATCGACTGGCAGGGAAACAAACAGGTTAGACCCACACAAGCAGCACAGATGCCATCCAAACGCTTCAGAGAAACATCATGCAGGTCAAATCAATGAGTTCACGAGCATGTAAGTCATTGTGGGGGGTTTGGTGTGTCATTATCAGGGTTTGCATTGGGTAGCACAATTGAGTCCAAGACGAAGGGCATCTGGATGTGGTGTTTGCCTCACCCCACTAAAGCAGGAACCACTCTGGTGCTGCTGGACACCGAGGGACTCGGTGACGTGGACAAGGTGACATAACAGTTTTACCAGTTTACCAGATTACTAGTACCCAAGGGTCCAAAAACACTTTAATTTTTGGAGCAGAGATGACCTTAATCCCATAACTGCAAGTGCTGGAGAGGAACATGGTTTGTTGCTTACACTGCACATAATGTGACAATAATTATAACTATAAAAATAAAATGATTAATAGTAGTAATAATAGTATTATTGCACTTTATTTAATTTGTTTTTAAATAAAATAATAACTATTTATAATGTATAGTATTAAAAAAACAAGTATTAAGTAACAGCACAATTATTTTACAGTATACTTAAAAAATACAATGCTAATATTTACATTTTCATGTGCTTTTATTTATTTATTTAGATTAATATGAATTTTCATCATTTTCAAACCTAAAATCAGCAAGCTTTCATTTTGGTGGGATTTAGCACTGCCATTTTGCTCTGAAACTGGCAGCGCATAGTCTAGATTTATGCTTTCAGTTCGAATGTAAATCTTACACAGTATTATAGTTAGTCGATCTAAAATGGTGATTGTGCATTAAAGCTGTCAACCAGGTCAGTATGCAAATGATTGGTCCGAACTTATTTACCCAGTGCAGTTTTTCTTTTTATTGCACATACGCACCTTCACACCACTTATTTGCATCCATGCTCATTCAGCATGTTGTTGGCTTTAGAGAATGAACAGATGTATTGAACAGTCTAGTGTTAGCTTGCTAGTTTGCTGTAAAGTGGAGGCGGGGAATGTGATGAATTAGCCCTGTTTATATGGAGCACTAAATATTATAGCTTGTAGTTGTGTGAGTACCTTTCATTGAGTTGAATGTGAATGCAAATTCAAGGCTATTTCCAGTTTATTATTCTAACTTCACGAATATGGTTTTGCATTGTAGGGGGACTCAAAGCATGACACCAACATCTTCTGTCTGGCTGTGTTACTGAGCAGCACTCTGGTCTACAACAGTCGAGGGACAATTGACAACAGGACTATAGAGGAGCTGCAGTATCCTTCTGAACATTTATCTAGATTTTTTTTATTTTTGAAAAAGAAAGAGAAAAGTGTAGGGAGTTGTTCAGATGTTGACCAACATTTCACACAGAAAATTTTCATACATGTGCAAAAGTTCTTCCTCTAGTTAATGTTGATGATTTGTTTAAAATAATTTTCATTTGAAGACCATAACTCCATTATTATGATTAGTAGTCCATTTAGTTAGGTGCATGGCCCTTGACTTTTTGTTGCTGAATCATACAATTTGGCCACATTGACAGCATCTAAAGTGTAAACATTATTATGTATTTACAGCTATAGAAACAAGAATTTATGAATGCTTTATTAATAATAATAATAATAATGCATTTTATTTAATGGCGCCTTTCAAAACACCCAAGGTCACCTCACAAGCAAGCAAAGATAAAAAAAATACAAATCACTACACAATAAAAACATATAACAAACACTCTGCATATACAGATAAAGTGCAGTAAAGACTCAATAAAACATTGTAAGAAAGCCTGTATAAAAAGATATGTCTTAAGACGCGTTTTAAAAGTCAGCAAGCAATCGCTGTTGCGAATATCAGGGGGAAGGGAGTTCCATAGGCGGTGGGCAGCATAGCTAAAAGATCTGGCACCCATGGTAGTTAGTCGAATCCGAGGTACCACAAGGGAAATTAAAGATGAGGATCTGAGAGCACGTGAAGGAGTGTAAACATGAAGAAGGTATTGGGGTGCAAGATTATGAAGTGCCTTGTAAGTAAGTAGCAAGATCTTGAATTCAACTCGATACTTTACTGGAAGCCAGTGCAATTGCTGAAGAACTGGAGAAATGTGCTCAGTAGAGGGTGCTCTAGAAAGAACACGAGCTGCAGAATTCTGGACCAACTGGAGCTTATGTAGCAATTTAGAGGGAACACCAGTGAGAAGGGCATTACAGTAGTCTATACGTGAAGTGACTAGTGCGTGAACAAGAACTGCTGTATTATTGGTTGAGAGAAAAGGACGGAGACGGTTAATATTACGCAAGTGAAAATATGCAGTCCGTGTGATATTATTAATTTGAGTTTCAAAAGACAGTGTGCTATCCATGATAACACCCAAACTTTTAACCTGAGAGGAAGGACAGATTGCATTATTGTCAATGTACAAGGAAAAACAATTAGATTTAGACAAAACAGATCTAGTGCCAACAAGTAGGGCCTCAGTTTTGTTCCAATTTAACTTCAGGAAGTTAGCTGAAAGCCAATCTTTAATTTCAGCTAAACAGCTGGACAAAGATGGTGGAGGAAAAGAACCAGTGGGTTTGGCAGACAGGTAAAGTTGGGTGTCATCCGCATAACAATGAAAATGAATATCATGTTTCCTCAAAATATAACCAAGAGGGAGTATATAAATAATGAAAAGAAGCGCGCCCAAAACCCTGGGGAACACCAGTGGTGACTGTAGATGTTCTAGATCTGAAACTTTTTAATTGAATATGCTGAGTGCGTCCAGAAAGATACGACCTAAACCAAGACAGAGGCGTGCCAGTAATCCCAACAGAAGCTAACCTGTTGAGAAGTATCTTATGTGAGACAGTATCAAAGGCAGCGCTCAAGTCAAGAAGGACAAGTATGGTTAAAAGCCCAGAGTCAGCTGCCAGCAACAGATCATTGGTTATTCTGACAAGAGCAGTCTCAGTGCTATGGTGGGGACGAAAACCAGATTGAAATTGTTCATACAAATTATTATAAGAAAGATGTTCATGAATTTTAATTGCAATACACTTTTCCACTATCTTAGAGATAAACGGTAAATTTGAAATTGGACGGAAAATTATCAAAGTTAAATGGATCAGCCCCTGGTTTCTTAAGTATGGGAGCAATAATAGATTTAAGAGATGGAGGCACAGACCCAGAAACAAGTGGGGAGTGAACAATTTTAGTAATCAATGGCGACAGGGCTGGTAAACAAGCTTTCACTAAAGGAGTTGGTAGAGGGTCTAACAGACAAGTCGAAGATTTGGATTTATTTATCAGACCCACTATCTCTGAAGTAATCGGTAGTGTAAAGGTAGAGAAAACAGAGTGAGGAGGTGCGTGAGAGATAGATTGACTGGAGTCATGTTGGAAAGTACTATTAAGCAATTGCTGATGTACATTTTTAACCTTAGACTAAAAAAAGTCATAAAACGATCACATAAATCAGTGGAATACATATTAGATGGCAAAGAATCAGGAGGTCGCAGAATATTGTTTACCACAGAGAAAAGAAACCTGGAGTTCCCATTGCTGACTCCAATTATTTTAGAATAATAATCAGATTTAGTTTTGGACAGTGCATTTTTGTAGTTTTGAATATGTTCAGCATACATTTCTTTATGAACAGTAAGGCCAGACCTGATGAACAAACGCTTTAACCTACGGCCTTTAGTTTTAAGTTCACGCAGTTCAGGTGTAAACCAAGGAGCTGAATGTACAAATTAAACAGTTCGAGCTTTCAAAGGTACAAAATCATCTTAAATCATGTTCAGTCCATCATTGTAATATGAAACCAGTTCATCAACAGTAGAGAAATCAGATTTACTGGAAAAGCTGGCAAGTTCAACAGTAAGGGTAGGCACATCAATGTTCTTACTATTCCGAAATGTGATCGGATGACACGGGTTTACCTTAAAAACTGCCAGTTGGGCACAAAAAGACACCAACAGGTGATCTGATATCAGGACAGATCAGAAACAGTACAATTATAAGTTGTTATACCAGAACAGCAAACAAGATCAATAGTATGCCCCTTAGAATGAGTGGGCAGTGTGTTAAATTGCTGCATACCAAAGCAATCCAAGCATGATAAAAATTCCCTTGTAAATGCATTACTGACATTATCTATATGAATGTTAAAATCACCCAGCATAATAACATTTGGAGACATGGAACATAGATAAGTCAAGAGTTCAGAAAGTTCAGTTAAAAAGGCATTATTGCTCTTGGGAGGGTGGTAAATAGTTGTGAGGATGGTAGGAATCACCCCATTCATATGCAGGCGAATATGCAGGCAAAGTTAACTCAGATACTTTCAATTTCTCTTTATAAAGTATCGCTAGCCCCCCTCCCCGTACCGTAACACAGGATTTACAAACATAACCATATCCTGGGGGAACAGACTGGTTTAGATGAAAAAAGTCAGCAGGTTTCTGCCACGTCTCAGTTAAACAGAGAAAGTCAAACTTACGGTCAGACAACAGATCATACACCTGAGGTCCTTTAGTGGAAAGTGACCGTATATTTAGTAATCCAAAAGAGAGATTGTTTTTTCCGCTGCCGAATACTGGAGCATCGTCCATAGCACAGAATGGTATACAGCAGAAAGGACGACCCAGATGTAGTTCATCCGCACCAATAGCTCAATGATCTTCATAGTTGATCCCTGTGCCAGAGAGGTACCACGAAGAAACAGGTCAGTAACCGGCATGCAGACCGGCAACCGTAGAAAGCATCAACACGCAGATCAACCAGCGTACAAACCCACCGAATCAGAGCGGATACACAAATCAGAGTGACTCCTTAAAACAGTGCATAAATGCGTTCATGCATTCATAAGTGCATGAAGATTTAGAAGTACTAAAAAGTTTAAAATTCCCTCCCTGAACAGCGGCAGCTAATAGCGCCAGCGTTCACCCGGAAGTCATTGGCCATTTATATAATAAATGTATTTATATAGTTAACATTTTTTACCATTTCATATATACTGGGTTCCTTGTTATAGTTGTCTGCAATGCGTTTAGCTGCAAGAGCATTATCAGGATCAGAGGCACAATCATGGATGGTCACTTGTGTTAAATCATGAGGAAAATAGCGAGGACGTAACGACAGAGTTATAATTTCATAATGCGTAAGGAATGGGTCATGCAAATTGATAAGTCAGTTGCCCATTTATCATTTACAGCAAAGCAAACCTGTTGTGCCAAATGTCGAAAACTACCCAAACTGCATGTCAAGTTCTATTCTGGGCAAAAACAATGAAACAAATAAAACACAATACAAATATAAAACATTACATAAGTAAAACAATTAAATGTTTAAACAATTACAGATATTACATTCATTGTAGGATTTTAAAGAGTATTCTTATTTAAAATTATGTAATCCATCCATCATTCCATGGGCTCACGCCCGTTGGTGTCCAATGCCCGTCTGACACTCCATTTCCACTGTGCACGGTCCTGTGCCATCCTGCTAAGAGAGTGGATGTCCCTCTGACACCATTCTTTGATGTCATCTAACCACTCCCTACTCGGTCTTCCTCTTCGTGTCCGTCCATCCATGATCCCAAACACCACACACTTCACCAGTCGCTTGTCCTCCATCCTGCAGATATGTCCAAACAGTCTGAGCTTCCTCTCCATGATGAGTTGTACGATGTTCCTCGTGTTTCCAACTCGTCTTTACACCTCCACGTTTGTGATTTTCTGATGCCAGTGAATGTGCAATATTCTCCTGTAGCACTTAATTTCAAACGCCCGCAATACATCTTTGTCTTTCTTCCTCAATGTCCATGTCTCACAAGCATACAGCAACACACTCATCACACATGTCCTGATTATGCTGATTTTGGTCTCTGTTCTGATATGCTTACTGTTCCATATTGTCTTGAACCCTGCCATTACTCCCGTTGCCCTCGCTATTCTCCTTTTGATCTCCTTGTTACAATCGTTGTCCCAGGTCAGTAGACTACCCAGATACACAAACTCATTTTCAATACTTCTGCCCCTAATCTCCAGTTTCTCTTCTATGTCCTCTTGTCCAAACACCATTGTCATTGTCTTTTCAATGTTGATCTTTAATCCTGCGGCCTCTCCTGCTTCATTCATCCGATCCAGATTTCCTTGTAATTCAACTCTATCCTGCTCCAGTAGATCAATGTCATCTGCAAATTTGAGGTTGTTGATCTTGTACCCATGGACTGATATTCCTGTGTCATTGTCTCTTACCGAGTCCATTACTTTCTCGAGGTACGAGATGAATATAGTTGGCGATATCGGATCCCCTTGTCTTGTTCCGACCGTTGTTTTAAACCAATCGCCCATTTCTCTGCCAACTCGCACTGCAGACTGCGAGATTTCACAGATGTTCTGCAGTTTCTTGGTCAATCTTGCTCCGACTCCGTATGACTTGAGTGTTGCCCAAGTGACGTCCTGTTTGATGGAGTCGAATGCCTTTCGGAAATCAATGAAACAGTTGATGATGTGTCGTCCTTTACGTTTCGACCTTCTCTGCCATAAGCCTTAGAATCAAGATTTGATGTGTGGTGCATCTGTCTTTTCTGAATCCGGCCTGCTCCTCTGACAAATGTGGTTCCATCTGCGCGTTCAATCTCTCCAGTAACACCATCATCAATACCTTACCCATGTGACTTAACAGAGAAATTGTCCTGTAGTTGCTGCATTCTGACAAGTCTCCTTTCTTTGGTATTGTAACGATGACTGACTTTGCCCATTCCTCTGGTACTCTCCCATATCTGATTACAGATTGTGTGCATCTCTTCTGTAACTTTTTCTCCTCCAGCTTGTATAATTTCTCCGGTTATGTCGTAGATTCCTGGGCTCTTTATTCTTTAACCTTTTCACCGCTTCTGCCACTTCCTCATATAGAATGTAGTGCATTTCATCTTCATTGGGCGGCGGTGAGATTTGGTCTAGTTCAGTTATGACGGTGTCACTGTTACCCCTATCAGTGTACAGACCACTGCAATATTCTGTCCACCTTTTCTTAACTTCTGCTTTATCTTGTAACATCTTACCATTCTTGTCCTTGATGGTTGACTGCTTCGGTTTCCACGCTCGGTTTATCTGGTTGATGAGCTTATATGCCTCTCTGATTCTGTTGTCTCCTGCAAGCCTCTCAATATCCTGGCAGTGTCCTTGTAGCCACTCCTCCTTGTCTGTCCTTGCTGCTTTCCTCACCACATTGCACACCACTCAATACTCCTTCTCCCTCTCCTCCGATTCTTGTCTTCTCTGTTTCATCTCTCTTTTCATCTTTGCCAGTTGTAGTGTGCATTCCGTGATCCACGGTTTGTTTTGCTTACACACTGTTGGTAAGACTTCCCTCACAAATGATTGTATCGCTTCATTCAACCATCGAACTCTGTCATTTAGTTCCACTGGCTGCGATGGTGAGTTTGCAAGTCTTTGCTCCACTTTGTCCTTGAACACTGCCCGCACCATTGCATTTCCAAGTGTATCGATGTTCCTTCTTGGTTCATGTAGTTGTTGTCTCGTTGTCCTTTTCAGTCTTAGCTTCAGTTTGCACATCACCAAACTGTGGTCTGAGGAGATGTCTGATCCTTGGAATCTCCTGTCTACCAGCACCAAGTCGATCATGTTGGTGTACTTGCCATCGGGTGCCATCCACGTCCACTTCCTGCTGTCCTTCTGCTGGAATCTGGTGCTGGTGATCAGTAGATCATTCTTAGACGCAAATTCCAGTAGCCGTTCCCCTCTATTATTGCGCTATCCAGAGCCGTGACACCCCATCACCTGCTCCCAGCCCAAGTTATCCATTCCAGCCTTTGCATTCCAGTCGCCGATCACAATTTTCACATCCTTCTTTGGCAACTCCTCTGTGATGTGCTCCAGCTGCTGTAGAATGTTTCGACCTTTTCCTCGGTACTGTCTGAAGTTGGTGCATAAACCTGAATCACTGCAATGTTCAGAGGTGCTCCGTTGAACCTGGCCACTATGTTACGAGAATTTACAGGGTTATACCCGAGTAGTGCATCTTTCGCTCGCTTGCTAAGCAAGAAACCAACTCCCCTCATGTGATTTTTCTCTTCTCCAGACCAAATCACTTCTCCTCCATTCAGCTCTCCCACACCTGTCCAGCGCATCTCTGACAGTCCCAATATATCACACTCATATGGTGTAATTTCCTTACGTAACAGCTCCAGTTTGCCAGGACTTCTGAGAGTCCATACATTCCATTGATACTAATCTCAGAAAGTCGTTGCTGCTTTGAGTTTCTTTTTATTCTCTTTTCCTTCTACTTCCGTAGCTAACTTTTCAACCCAGCCCTTGTATAACCGGGCGACGTCCGAGCCGGTGTGTTCCTGTTTGTTTGGTTGTCATTGTGCATTGGATTTCATTCGTCTTGTTTCTTTTACAGGTGGCAGTATCTGCACCCCACCACCCAACCCTCCTCCTTTATCCGGGCTTGGGACTGACACAGTCACCTGCGGTGGAGAATTATGTAATGCTTTTGTAATACATAATAAATTATGTAAAAGTTGGCACCAGAAGTCACAAAGAACAGAATGAAATATTATAATTAAGTAAATGACTCAACTGTGCTAAAACAATCTCATTCATCATAAATACAACAGAATCAACAGATTAATTCCATCAGGCACTTCCATTCATACACTGAACAAAATTATAAACGCAACACTTTTGAGCTGAACTCAAAGATCTAAGACTTTTTCGATGTACACAAAAAGCCTATTTCTCTCAAAAATTGTTCACAAATCTCGTGTTCTGTTAGTGAGCACTCTCCTGCCAGATAACCATCCACCTCATCAGAGGTTGTGGCATTCATATGCTGATGTCGGGACAGCATGGATTATTGCACAGGTGTGCCTTAGGTTGGCCATAATAAAAGGCCACTCTAAAAATGTGCAGTTTTATCACACAGCACAATGCCACAGATGTCGCAAGTTTTGAGGGAACGTGCAAATGGCATGCTGACTGCAAGAATGTCCACCAAAGCTGTTGCCCGTGAATTTAATGTTAATTTCTCTACCACAAGCCGTCTCCAAAGGCATTTCAGAGAATTTGGCAGTACATCAAACCGGCCTCACAACCGCAGACCACGTGTAACCACACCAGCCCAGGACCTCCACATCGTTTAGGCATTGTCTTTCATTCTTTTGTCCAATGCCTCGGTCCACGTCTTCTTCTCACGTGTATGGTATGTCCAGCCACCCCGCGTGAGGCGGGCGGGAAGCCAGCGCCTGCTGCGAACAGATCGGTGTGCCAGTAACCACACCAAATGGCACATCTGCACAACTGCAACCGGTCATGGACTAGCACCAGTACAGGTAAAGAGCTCATCTGAATGCTCGTCGTCCTCATCGAGGTCTCGACCTGATTGCAGTTCATCGTCGTAACCGACTTGAGTGTGGGCAGAAAGTGCCTCCCTTTCCCAAATGGCTATTCTTTTTGGAACCTTTTGTGTACGTTGAGTGTTTTGGTCCTTCTACGGGATGACACTGGGGGTTTTTAGCTGTAAAGGGCAGATGGCTCTTTCAGTGTCAGAGTGTATGGAGCGGTGGATGCACGCAGACACGCGAGCAGTCGGCATGGGCGCCGGTCAGCCGCACCGGCGCGCCATGGTGGTGGTGGGGTTATGGTATGGGCAGGCGTAGTTATGGACAACGAACACAGGTGCCTTTTATTGATGGCATTTTGAATGCACAAAGATACCGTGACAACGCCACCCCCACCACAACGAGCCGCGCCTGGGACGCGCGCGACCGCCCCCCCATTGTTGTGCCATTCATCCACGACCTTCACCTCATTTTGCAGCATGATAATGCACGGCCCTATTTTGCAAGGATCTGTACACAATTCCTGATAGCTGAAAACATCCCAGTTCTTGCATAACCAGCATACTCACTGGACATGTCACCCACTGAGCATGTTTGGAATGCTCTGGATCGGCGTATACGACAGCGTGTTACAGTTCCTGCCAATATCCAGCAACTTAGCACAGCCATTGAAGAGGAGTGGACCAACCTTCCACAGGCCACAATCAACAACCTGAACAACTCTATGCGAAGGAGATGTGTTGAACTGAGGCAAATGGTGGTCATACCAGATACTGACTGGTTTCCGGACCCCCCCGGACCCCCCCAATACAGTAAAACTGCACATTTTAGAGGGACCTTTTATTGTAGCCAGCCTAAGGCACACCGTGAGGTGGATGGAATTTTCGGCAAAGGGAAGTGCCATCACTAAACGACAAGCACCCGGGCTCACACTACAGGATTTTTAGCCCGATTTAGCCTCGATTTCCCCCTCCCGAGAATTGGAGCAAAAATCTTGTCGAGCCCCTCGATCGGTCCCGATGTTTGGCGCGGATTATCTGGTAATGTGAGGCTTTCACCGATCGAATCTTGCGCCTCCCGATCTGCTCGCACACAAATCACGGCCGCCCCGATCATATCAAACATGTTTTGATATTTAGGATTGAAATCGGGACGATGACGGCTATATGATTACATCAGTAATTTCACAATAGCCAATGCGCGACTGCAAAACAGCTGCTGTACGGCCCCATTGGATAGTGGAGATGGAGGAAACTGCTTCTTGACGTATTATAGTAACACGACTGTCTGTATAATGTGTCGAAAACGTATCACAACCGTAAGGAGAAAAGGGGAAAGAGAAGGCTGGAGAGTAAGATTTCGCCTCAGTTTTGAAGTAAGGTTAAGTGAGTGTAAAAAAATCAGTTAGCAGGCGTACGCTAAAAATATGTAAATATCACTGAATATCATGCAATCTGCTGCGTGAGATCACGTGAGGCTGCTTCTCTGGAACATGATGCAATTTGATAATAATATCTTGTGTGTGTGATGATGCATTGCAACGGTAAGGCTGATATGCAACATAAACAATTTCGGTTG
The DNA here is from genome assembly GCA_018155175.1 of Sinocyclocheilus anophthalmus. NCBI lineage: Eukaryota > Metazoa > Chordata > Actinopteri > Cypriniformes > Cyprinidae > Sinocyclocheilus > Sinocyclocheilus anophthalmus. The sequence continues at coordinate 71,498 of JADLZN010008549.1, read as the reverse complement.
TAGTGTGTGCATGTTTAAGATTTTAGGGAAGAAAATCTGCAAAGATTCTCCTTATGTGTGTGCTGCAACCAGATTTCATAATCAGTTAGGATTTTAAAACTCCTGTAGTGTGAGCCCGGCTTAACACAGATTTAGACAGATTTGTGAACAATATTTGAGAGAAATAGGCCTTTTGTGTACATAGAAAAAGTCTTCGATCTTTGAGTTCAGCTCATGAAAAATGGGGGCAAAAACAAAAGTGTTGCGTTTATAATTTTGTTCAGTGTATTTGTAAATGTGTACATATGTAAATTTGTTTATTCGTAAATGATGTTTTAGATGCTGTTAAATCAGTATTATACATTTTATTGTCTATGTAAATGTACATGATAGAACAACACTTTTATTTAAAATACATACCAATACTAATGGAATCATGTTGGACAGTCACTTTGTGTTCATACCTTAACAAACTGTCAGATATGTTACTGAACTAACAGAGTGCATCAAGGTCAAATCATCAGACGAGGATGTTGATGATTCAAGTGAATTTGTGAAGTTCTTCCCTAGTTTCATCTGGGCTGTGAGGGACTTCACCCTGGAGCGAAAGATTGATGGCAAAGATGCAACAGAGAATGATTACCTAGAGTTCGCTTTGAAGCTGAAACATGGTAGTTTAAATATAGTACAAAATATTATTTTAAGAGCCCTTACAATCACTATCACAATGAGCTCTTGTAATGAGTTTTTCCAAACTTAATCTTACTTAAACAGAACCAGAATAAGTGGTATAAGTGTAAGAACCTAGCTGCTAAGTTTTGGGGGTACTGCAATTTGTTTAAAGTGACTTCTCTAAAAAAGACAAAGGTATCAGTTTCAAAAGTTTTTCTGCTACTGAAAAGGATAGCATAGGATCCAAGTTTGCAATATGTCTAAAGTTTAAAAAAGGAAATCTTAACTGTATATTGCACATGGGGGTTAAATGTCAAAGAAGAATCCAAGATCACTCCAAGATTCAGATTCAGATTTATTCAGCACAGAGCCATCAATAGTTGTAAGGGGTATTGAGCCAATGTTATGGAGCTGGTGAGGAAAGCTGAGAAGCATAACTTTAGTCTTAGATTAAAAAAAAGTGGTCATGGGTGCCATAACCCAACCATGAGGAGCAAGTGATATTCAGTGTCTTGCCCAAGGACACTTCATCAACTGGTAAGGTGAAACTGGGATTCAAGCTGTGAAAACTCACAGTCAACATATCTGCTCCCCGAGCCAGGGTTGTTCATCCACAGCAGATTGTGTTCTCCCTGTTCCAACTCTATATCAGCGGTTCTCAATTCCAGTCCTCGTGATCAACAACAGTGTAAAACTTCAAAATTTGTTCTATCGACTATAAGTGCCTGCGAAAAGAAGTAGACGAGACAGTGAGAGGTGGACATTACAGGAAGAGCGACTGATGATTCCACCAGCGGGTATCAAAGGGAGCTTATGTGTTCCATTCAAAGTGCATTAAAGTGTGTGAGACCTGAATTTAAATTGTATTTATTTACAGAGGTATAATGTACTTACAACTTCCCTACTGCTCTATAGGTTTCGCTGTGTCTGTGTGAAGAAGCTTGCAACGCCGTGTGGCGCGTAGGCACAAAGTTCCGTGTTGAATTATTTCTGAAAGAAGATAAACTTCAACAGATTTCCTGTGCTCAGGGAGTAGGGAGCAATGAACAATCATGCATGGAGCTCTCTTCTAACGAGCTGGTTATCATGGGGGAGCGGGGGGGGACTGTAATTGAGAACCACTGCTATAGATAATAGCATAAATTTGTAATACAATGTGGATGAAAGGGTTCAAAGTAGAGAAAAAAAAGTCCAGTGACAATGTGATCCAGACGAGTAGCTGAAACAGCTAAACTCTGCTCAAAGGACAGACACTCTTTTTTAACTTTACAAATCTCTAGAACTGAGAAAAGCTACAGCATGTGTTCATCTGTTCTAGGAACTTCAAAAAAAGTGATGGAGTACAACCTTCCGAGGGAGTGCATTCAAAAATTCTTCCCCTCCAGGACGTGCTTTACTTTCCCTTTTCCAACCGCCCCAGAGAATGTGTCTCATCTGGAGCGCTTGGATCTTGCTGACCTTTCCACTGAGTTCCTGGAGGTTACAGGACGTTTCTGCACGTTTGTTTTTGACCAGAGTGATGTGAAGAAGCTGAAGGATGGATACACAGTCACTGGCAGAGGTGATTCAAAAAGACTTTCGAAGAGTTTGCATATGTGCTTTCAGTGGATTATCTATTGCTCAATCATTTTGTTTAACTTCTTTCCACTTTTGAAAGTTTTGGGTCATCTAGCAAAAATGTACATGGACACCATCTCTAGTGGGGCTGTGCTGTGTCTGGAGAATGCTGTGATTGCCATGGCAATGATTGAGAATCAAGCTGCGGTGAAGGAGGGGTTTGAGGTGTACCAAAGTGGAATGGAGAAGCTGAAGAACTCCTTCCCTTTGGAATTAAAGGTTGTGTCCTCGGAACACCAACGTCTCAGCAGCATGGCAACACAAACCTTCATGACTCGATCTTTCAGGGACACTGACGGGAAACACCTGAAATCTCTAGAGGTAGGCTGGATATCTTGCTGAGGAGGTGCTTTGAGCTTACTGATAGAGAGATGTTCTTTCAGAGTAGTGAATGAGATCTGGACATTCTATACCATTCTGTGCTGACAGTGTTATTCTAACTAAACAAGTCAGACTTTATCCAAATAGCAAGCCCTAAGTCAACAAAGAACTGAACACTGTCTGTATGTTTTTTAGGAAAAAGTTAATGAACTCTTTGATGGATACCTGTGCCAAAATGAGCAAGCTTCAAAGAAAAGATGTGAGGATCTCCTGTCATCCCTCTCAGCATCAATGACTGAAAAACTCAAACAGGGCTTCTATGCTAAATCTGGTGGCTATGATCTCTTCTGCAAGGATCTGGAGGACATTGTGAAGAAATACAATAGCCAGACCAATAAAGAAGTCAAGGTCTTAATGACATTTTAAAGCAATGAAATGAAAGTCTGAGATATCTTTACTGATAGAGCTTCTAAGGTTTGTGTGTGTCAACAGGCTGAAGCGGTCTTAGAAGAGTTTCTGAAGCAGAAGTCTGTGGATTCTAAAGCTATTCTGCAGGCCGACAAAAAACTGACTGAGAAGGAAAAAAAGATTAAAGGTAAGAGTTCCCTGTTCTTAAATTCTTACCAGGTTACTTGTTAAAGAGGTGCTCAAAGGTTTAGGTACTTTTTTAGCTGATCAGTTTAAAATGCAGCTAAGAGTAGCAATAAATGATAGAAGCAGGTTCAAGGGTCCAAGAATAATTTTGCTTTCAAAAATGTCACATTCAGTAAGTTATTGACTCAAAAAAGTGCTCCATAAAAGAAAACAAAGTCTTTCATAGAAGTGTACTGAGTAATTCAAAATATTACCTTGCAATTCATATCTGCCTTACAGTAAAATAGACTGCTAATCTCATGGTTTCAGTCTTTTATCTCTAAAGCATCCTTTCCTTCCTCCTGTTTTCGTCAATGACCAGAGGAAACAGAGAAAGCGGTTATCCTGGAGCAGGAAATCAAAGCTAAAGAGGAGACACAGCGACAGCTGCAAGAGAAAATGGAAGCAGAAAGACAGAGTAATGAAGAGCGGATGATACAGATGAAGGAGAAGATGGATGAGGAGATGAGGCTTCAGAGAGAGGAGGCCCAACGTGCCATGGACAGCAAACTGAGAGAGCAGGCCGCGCTGCTGGAGAAGGGCTTTCAGGAGAAGGCTGACAGGATGAGCCAGGAGATGGAAGAGTTCAAGAGACAGAACGCTGAAGCTGAGAGTAATAGAGTTCGAGAGTTTGCAGAGCTGTTAGAGAACTCCAGCAAGAGAAATGAGGAGTCTATGGCTATGATGATGCAGCAGCACCGTGAACAGATGAAGGCTTTACAGCAGCAGATGAGAGCGCGCTCTGCAGGCGGATGTTGCATCTTGTGAAATGCATTAACTCTGTGGTCATCAGAGTCATGTAATTGAACAATGCAGTTTACTTACTTTAAAATGATTCAGTACCTAATTCCAGTCCTGGAGATCCACAGTCCTGCAGACTTCAGCTTCAACCCTGATAAAATCTCACCTGCCTGTAGCTTTCTAGTGACCCTTCAGACCTTGATTAGCTTGTTCAGGTGTGTTTGATTAGAGTTGAAGCAAAACTACAGGACTGCGGCTCTCCAGGACCGGCGTTCACCACCCTGCTCTACACAATGACATTGAAAGTATTGTCTTTATATATAAAAAACAATTAAATTTAATGCTAACTATCATTATTCAGAAAAGTATTTGACCCATCACAAAAGACCCGCCCCCTTAGTTACTGTTGCTACATCCAACAAGCCATGGCAATACCCACACAACACAATTTTTCTCCACCCCCCAAGGCAGTTAAGGAAAAGACAAATATCGCAGGAGCACAGGGACACTGGACAACATGCAAAAGACAAGGACACAGCAGGTATTTTTGGTATAAAAAAAAGTGTACATTTCAATTTCTCATTTTTTTAAAGAAAATTCATTTTAAATTTTTTGATTTTTATTTACAGAATAGTGTTTGGTGGTTCTTTAATTTTGTCATGACAGATCGCTGTTGTGCCTCAGTTCAAGCGGCACGTGAACCGATTATCTATTCCTCTTTAATAGTTATAGCACGAAATAACCCACCCTCGTGTCATTCCAAACCCTTAAGATCTTCGTCTTTGGAACACAAATTGAGATATTTTTGATGAGATCCGAGAGCTCTCTGACCCTCCCAGAGACAGCAAGGGTACTGCCCACGTCAAGGCCAGAAAGGTAGAAGTAAATTTGACAAAATTAGGCATGGAAATCAGCGGTTCAACATAATTTAAGATACCAAGATACTTTGGGCACAAAGAAACAAATCACGTCAACAAATTTAACCCAGTCAGTACCATTCTACTGCATTATCAAGGTACACAAACACATGCGTTGCGCCTTGTTTACATGCAGAGGAAAGAACATGCATGCGTCGTGTTACTCTCGATAATGGCGGTAGATGGTAACTCGGAGAGAAGGAAAGCGTGAATAAAGGTCAAGTTTTTGTTTTTTTTTGTGCACAGAAATCATTAATCATAGGCTTCTAAAAAAATTACACGGTTGAACACTGATGTCACATGGACTTATTTGTCGTTTTCTTGGTACCTGTCTGGGCTTGAAACGAGGGCAGTTCGCTTGCTGTCTTGGTGAGACGAAAGCCCGCAGATCGATTCAAAAATCTGAATTTGTGTCCGAGATGAATGAAGGTATTCTGCCGAATTTTTTATTTTTGGCGTGCTGAAAACTATCCCCTTAACTGCTGAATATCCGACCAATATCTGGCACATCCTGACAGAGAGAGATAGTGAAGACTGGATCTAACAACATTGATTCATAATGATTGCTACATATGTATACACGGATACCTGTATTTATCATGTGGCCATGAAATTTACTTCAAAAGAATGCTAAAGACTCTGTAAATGGGACACTTATACCTAGCCCTTCAGTGTAATGAGTTTGAAAAACCTTGACTGAAGAAGAACTTATTAGCACAGCGTCAAACTGGTATTGAGCCAATCTCAGACCTATGCGAGAGACACATGTTTAGCTGTGCTACATTTGTACTCCTTCGTAATTGTCAATTCATATTTCATGTTAAGCCTAGTTCACACTACACTAATTAAAACATCGGCAGATTGCTCTGCTGTTCAGACTACATGACTTGCTGTCTCTCTTGAAGTCATTATGGTGTTCACACTACATGACATTACATAAATTATCTGCAACAGGGGCTCACACACTACACGAGCTGACAACAACTCTGTCACCCAACGACTCTACAAACCACATTTTGTCACAAAAACACACGCGAGAATTGGAACGGGAATGACACGAAACAACATGTGAAACAGGAGTTGTTTATTTGAACGAGGAACAACGGAAGAAATTAGTGCTACAAGCTGTTTGCGCGATGAAAAAAATTAACTTAATTTCTTGTTTCCAAACTTCTTAAACCTGTGTTGCTGCTGCTGTTTTTCTTCTGCGGAACTCAACCCATGCCTTGCTCTCTCATTGGTTGTAGCTCGACGCGACACCTGACACCACGTGATGTTGAGTCGGCTGACCGGTCCAGATATTTAGCATGCTAGATATTCGTTTGTCATCGGCGACGTGTCAGCGAGCCTCTTTGATGCGTCGTTGAGTAGTTCACACATAAAAGATTGCTGAGCGCTGATCACCCGCTGATTTTCCCCCGATCACATCCCGACCTGTTGGTGAGCTCATTAGCTTGCAAATCGGGCTTAAAATCCTGTAGTGTGAACTAGGCATTACAGGCACATTACAATTAATCATGGTCAGGTCATTTCATGGACATTTTATATATATCGTTATATACATCGCTCATCCAGAAGGATTTTCAGTATTCATCAGCCGGCGCCTACTGTGATTCCGTGCATCTGGTCTAGCAAAAGGGCTCTGAGTAAGCCGAAATGTTCTCAAAGGAACTGTCATACACTGCGATCACTTGTCAACATAAATAGGATCGACTACGAGGATAACGTTACCTCTGCTGGTAGCCTATTGGAGAAACATTGTGGTCTTCTGAATTTTCGCTCCATCTCTGACAAAGGCTCCTATATAAACGAACTAGCTATTGCCAATAACCTGGATATGCTATTTCTTACCGAGACCTGGCAGTCACCTAATGACTTTTTGCATCTCAATCTGCTTACACCAACCAGATATCAATGTGTCTAAACTGCATTCAACTGGCAAAAGGCGTTTTCTTGCAGTCATTTATCGTGACTCCATAACACTTACCAAACTGGATTTTCATAATACCTGTACATTTGAGTTCATGGTTATGAAGGTTGGCCTAAAATGTCCCCGCATAATTATCCTAATTTATAGACCACCCAAGCAGCAAACTGAATTCTTCTCTGAACTCAGTGAATTGCTAACCTTAGCCTGTGCTGTGTCGTCCCAGGTTATCCTACTTGGTGACTTTAACATACATGTTGATACTGTCTGCCCTAATACTACTCTGCTAAAGACTGTACTGGATTGCTTCGATCTTATTCAGAATGTTAATTTTCCAACTCATACTCATGGTCACACACTTGATCTGGTTTATACATCTCGTTTGAATAATATCTCCGTCAACAGCCTGGCTATTACTATCTCTGACCACAAGCTTATTACTTTTGACTTTACATTAATCAGTCCAGCTAAATGCACTGATAACATAACCATATCGTATTGTCATGTAAATGCTGTTGATATCAGTACATTCTCTGCTTCTGTTGCTTCCTCTGCTATCCCTGAAGTTTTAAATCTTACCTGTCCATCTATGATTTATGATATGTATCATTCTCTTATTGCTAACATTTAATGCAGAGCTTCGCACTATGAAAGCAAAATGCAGACAACATGAACGTCTTTTCAGGAAAACAGGTCTAACTGTCCATTTTCTTGTTTATTCTGACCATATTAAGCACTATAAAACTGCCTTGAATGCAGCGCAATCTTCTTATATCTCCAGCATCATTGGCAAAGCTAATAATAGGCCTAAAGCACTATTTAACATGGTAAACAAATTAACCCAGGCACCAAACCATAGTATCAGCCAACATGAATCTGATGATTTGTGTTGTATCTTCTTGCACCACTTTCAGGGAAAGTTGGAAGCTTTATGTGGGACCTTTGGTGAGGAACCGATTATTTCTAATTGTGAGCAAACTCAGTCTAACCAATCATTGACTATTTTTACCTTGACAAATCCACCTCAAATTACCGATTTAATACAGAAATTGAATTCCTCTTCAAGCCGGCTAGACCCTGCACCTGCTTTCCTCCTGAAACACTGTAACTCTGTCATTTCTGCCCCTATCTCACACCTCATCAACATGTCTTTTATTTCTTCCACTGTTCAGATTTCACTCAAGACTGCTACTGTTAAAAAAAAAAAGAATTTGGATCCTGTAAACCTATCTAACTACCGTCAAATTTCTAACTTGTCATTTGTATAAGCAATTATGTAAAGGGCTGTTGTCTCTCAGCTGCAGTCATCTCTAGCCTGCAACAATCTTTTTGATATTTTTCAGTCTGGTTATTCATTTACAGCACAGCACTGTACTGAAACTGCTCTTGTAAAGGTTGTCAATGATCCTTTACTCTTTGGTGACTCTGGCAATTTTTCAATTCTTCTATTACTTGACCTCAGCTCAGCTTTCGATACTGTTTGTCATAGGCAGTGTTGGGCAAGTTACTCTGAAAATGTAATCAAATTACGGATTACTCCTTTTAAAAGTAATCAAGTTACTGCTGCGGCTGAGGCTTTATTTTCAAAAAAAAGTAATTAGTAATTAGTTATATTACCAGTTATGTTACTTTATTTGAAATTTATGAAATTCCAGCATACACACTCCCGATAAATATTTGTTATTAAAGCATCAACATTCAAAGAACACTGTTATTTTTAACTAAAGCAAGCAGCTGCTGCGTGCATGGTTTGGCATGGCAGAATGCCAGCAAAGAGAGCTGCATTTATAGTCTCTAAACGACATCTCGGTTCATAGTTATAATATCTCACAAATCTTTGTTATAACACAATAAATATATGCATTATGAAGCTTTCATAATGTCTACAATTCGTGTGTTATAATGAGAGGATTCGTGAGCATGCAAATTTTAGCACTGCATTGCTCAATGCTGCAAACACGTGTTATAGCCTAAATAGAAACTCTGCATATGCTTGCACCTGTTAACCGTTTATATTTTATATTAGTTCATGTAGCTTTAGTGCAATAGATGAATTACAATTTATTTGTTTTAGATATTTTATGTTTAAATATTTCTATTTTGCGGGAGTCCCGTGAATCATTTCATTCTCCCGCATCCCGCACACACACGAGTCTCTGCACTCGCCCATCTTCTCCCGCGTCGTACTCTGTTGCATCGGCTCGGGTCTCACGGGAGCAGGTCTCTGATCCACTGGCACTTGACTCAACAATGCGTGTGCTACATCCTTTTTACAATCTCCAGATTATAAAACATTGCATTCTGTCAGCAATGTAACGCGGCGGTAACGTATAGAGACCTCGGCTTGTAGCTATACTCTAATTACTATTTTGAAAATTATAACGCGTTAAATTACTCCGTTACTAAAAAAGTAATCAAATTACAGTAACGCGTTACTAAGTAATGCGTTACTGCCCAACACTGGTCATAAGAAATTACTCTCTTGCCTCAAGTGGCATCTCAGGCTCTGCATTATCCTGGTTCTCCTCATATCTCATAGATAGACAATACTACATCTCACTGCACAATTCCAAATCCCCCACTGTCTCGCTCAAACAGGTTGTTCCCCAGGGTTCAGTTCTCGGACCGCTATTATTCATCATCTGCATTCAGCCTCTTGGCAAATAATTATGTCACCATGGTTTTAACTACCACTGATACGCTGATGATATCCAGATATATACTGCTTGTCAGCTAGATTCTATCCATTCGATGACCTCCTTATTTTCATGTGTCAGTGAGTTAAAAGTCTGGCTACACTCTAATTTTCTTAGCTTGAACTTGAGTAAAACAGAAATCTTAATAACTGGTCCCCAATCTGAAATAAAAAAATAAAACTAATGTTTCTAGCTTTGACCTTGATGCTACTTCTATTTTTCATCGGCTACTGTATCTAGAAACTTAGGTATCACTCTCACTGACTTTGGATGCTTACATCAGCAAACTCTACAAAGCTGCTTTTTTCCCACCTATGTCGAATTGTGCAACTTCATCCTTTCCTCAGTAGAAAAGATGCAGAATCATTAGTGCATGCATATATTACCTCTTGCCTTGACTATTGTAATGCTCTTTTTTCTGGTTTACCCATGCCTGTTCACTCCATCTCTCGGGGATTTGCAGTAGCATTCAACTTCTGTCTGGGCCAACCATATTAACTTCCGCAAAAACTCTGCTCACATCACTCCTATTCCTCTTTAATCTACACTTGTTGCCTGTATCTTTTTGTGTGAATAACAAAAATTCCTCTGCTCCACCTTTAAGGGCACTCTATGTCTTGCTCCCTCCTATATTTCTGACCTACTCTCTTCCTTTATTCCTTCTCGCTCACTCTGGTCTTCTAGTTCAGAACTTCTCTGTGTGCCTAGGTTCCGCTTATCATCAATGGGCGGCAGATCTTTTTCTGTCATGGCACCAAAACTTTGGAACTCGCTCCCCTTGGCACTCAGATCAATTAACTCTTTCAGTGAATTTAAATCAAAGCTTAAAACATACTTGTTTAATCAACACTATCACTAATTTACATTGTGTATTTGTCTGTTTTGTTTTCTATTTCTGTCTTTACTACATAATTTGTGTTATATGCAACTGCATTATCTGTGACTGGATTAGGCAAATGTCCACTCTCCACTTAACTGTTACTTTGTAATGAGTATTTGTTGTATCTTGTAAAGTCACCTTGAGTCCTGGAAAGCGCGCATATCACTTAAAATTATTTTATTTTTATTATCTACTTTTATATATTTTAAATTAATAAAACTTATACAGCAACTGTAACAACCAACTTGCTTTGAATGTTTTTTATTACTGACATCCAGAACAATAACAAGAACATATTACTCATGCATAACTCTACACCCTTGAACATCTACAAAGGTCTAGGTTCTATCTAAAATGAATGTATTAATAAATGCATGACTTTAAAAAGCTGTTGAACGGTCAAAATGTATAGGTTTTTTTAAAGGGGTCATATGATGCAATTAAAATTTTTGCTTTCTCTTTGGAGTGTTACAAGCTCTTGGTGCATAAAGAAATCTGTAAATTTGCAAAGACTAAAGTCCACCCCCCCCAGATCCAAAGAGATATTCTTTTATAAAAGTTAAGAGTCGCTCAGTTATCAGACACACTCACGCTACCTAAAAACATTCCATTCTAACACGCTCCACATATCTACCTCACTATGTGGAATATTTGCATAATGCCGCCCAAATGTTTAAGCAAAGAAAGAAGGCGTAACTTTTATTCTCTGCTGTAGTATTGTTGCTGGCGCCCTGTTGTTAATGCGCTTTTTGACCGTCTTTTTGTAAATAAGGGCAAAAACACTTTGTTTGGGTTCTCCAAAAGAGGACATATCTGATATTGTCATGGCCTGAGCTGATCCGTGTTGGTGCTGTGTCTGAAGAAATACTACAACTTTCACGCTGTGGATCCGCTGGATAAGTTTTTAAAACTGGCGTGACGAGAGTTGATTCTCGAGCCGGGGTCGTCACATGTGGTTGCTGCAAGCCTCCTTTGTCGAATCCGCCGCCTCTGCTCACTCTAGCCTGCCGGCCGTTCCTCACTTTATCCCCCGGGCTCTGCTCACTCTAGGCCGCCGTGTGAAAGCGAAACTACTTTGTTTTGGCCTTCCAAAAGAGGACACGACTAGCAATCATCAGTGCTTGAGTTGTATTTACAACACTGTTCCAGAACAGTTATATTATTCAGATGTGCGCAGCACATTTTAGGAGGACTGTTTCCTGATCCTGGGAGAGAGACTACAATGCCGCTGTTCTGACTCACAGACTGTAAGTAAATTTTTTTATATTAAAGCGTTTTTTATATTTTATATATTTAAAGTGATTTTTTTGGGCAGTGTAGTGTAGGGCTTGTTGTTTGTCATTTCTCTGATCACAATTGCAGACATGGTTTTATGTTTATCAAAACACTTCGGGGTCGATGCAACGCAATACGTAAAAAGAGAGTACAAGTCATTATAATACATAATTATGTCCCCACTGGATGCAACAAATGCCTCGTTTATAATGGATTTTCATGTTTTTAGCTCGTCTCACCATATCACATGGAAGAACAAAAAAAAAAAAAAAAAAAAAAAACAAAAAAAGCACATTCGCACCGTATGGTGAGGGGCGTAACATTTCCATCACACACTTGAAGTATTCGGTCAATCACAATGCACTGGATAGCTGGCCAATCACAGCACACCTCAGCATTTTCAGAACTATGAGCTTTGTAAAAATCCACGCGTTTCAGAAAGGCGGGTTCATAGAGGAGAAACAATTATGTACATTATGTGGAAAATAATGTGTTTTTTGAACCATTAAAAACCGTGGTACACCTTTCATTACACCAAATACACAAAATCATATGACCCCTTTAAAAGTGTTCAAAATTAATCATCTAACTTAACATCAACTCATATCTTGTGGTAGGGGATGAAGTAGAAATAGCAGTTTGTACATCGTCAGCCTCACAATTCTGAAATAAATAGTATCTGCAGCATAAACAAACTTAAATGAAATGTACATGGTCTCCAATGTGTGCATATTATTACATAGGCTCGTCATCGCTGAATTTTCAGGTCAGCAGCTATATTAATGAATTAACTAACTGTTAAATAAAGGAGTGCTTAGTTTAACATAAACGGCTAATGAAAAAAACTTCTAAAAATTTGCTAATTCTTATTCATTTGATCATTTATAACAGCACTATTAAAAACTAAAAATCTTAACTGTATTACTTAAATGGACCTGACTAAACATGAACACATTTTAACAAAGATTAATAACTTCTTTAGCAAATGTAGCTATTGCTCATTGTTAATATTGATGCATTAACTAAAGTTAACTAATGAGATCTTATTGTAAAGTGTTTCCTATTGTTCTTAATAATTCTTTTGCACTTTAATCTGTTTGAAACATATGTTTATACATTATTTTTTGTGTATTGCTTTATTTTATTTAAATGTTAAATTATTACTGTTAAAGGAAAAAAGTTGTCAAACCTTTTATACTGTATTAAAACAACACTTTTTTGCAACTTATTTCAGTATTGTGATAATACCGTATACCGTGATAAAAGCTTAAGCAATTATCGCGATGTGGAAATCTGATACGGTCACATGCCTATTGATATCTGATAAGTTAAAGTACTTACACTAGAAAACCGTGTGGTTTCAAGGACGCATATTTAATGCATGTGTGGAGTAAGAACATATAAGGTAGCCGAAGTGTTTAAAACATATGTGCACAGTTCAGCTGAATAAAATTTACCCTCTGTAACTTCATAGTTTATAATTGTCAGTGCTATTATAATTATTGTTAATGCAACTTTTCATTGGAATACTATACCGTGTATAGAAATTGGCATTGATTTATCTAGATTAGAAAATGCTGGAAAATAATGTTCATTGTTAGTTTTGAACTATTGTGTGAAATAATGTTAAACTTCACAACTTTATTACAAAGTGATGCTATTTATATTTATTGGCCTAAATGATTATAAGAACAATGTAATGCCTAACATGTAAATGAAGGCTACTGCATGATCTGTCAAACACTGAGACCAAACAGGATCTGTCCGCAAAGACACAATGCTTCCTGCAGATCTTTAATTATGAGACAAGAAAATGACTGCTTTATTTTGAATGTGCCCCTGGCTACAAATCTGTGACTTAGGCACATATTAAAATGATATACAGTTTAGTTTATTAAATAGGATACCAATTGTAAAAGTACATAATAAATATTAGTTTAGCAACCAAATGTTACATGGCAAAATGGGAATATTTGGATTCTTGTGGAATGAGAGAGGCTTGTGAACGCAATTCCGTTTCAGTTTCACTTTAATTAAATTCATTTTGGTTTGATGTTTGTATGCTGTTTATAATGAATGCCACTATATCCCAATCTGTGTTTTATTTTATAGTTTAATATATAATCTTATAGCTACTTATTTTACATTCTTGTTTTTCTGAATACAGTTCAATTTAATGGATTTGTTTTAGCCGCCACATTTTCAATGTATGATCATTCGTACGATGAGGATTGGCAGCATACTAATGTTTCATGAATCACGCGTGAACCCTGTCATAAGTTGATTTGTGTGCTCAGATCTGTGCTCATTTCTACGTTAGATTGATAAATGAGGCCCTAACCCTAACTTCACCACCAACTTACCACAGCCTCAGGTGGTGTTACTAGACAAAAATGATCTGTCCGTACACAAGTTATAGGTCATGACATCAAAATCTCATCACGTGGTCACTCCACATGTTCACCGTTCGCCACTATTTCTATGTTGGGCCACAAACAAAACTAAGGGCCCAAATATGTCTTCTAATGGTCACCATAATTTAAAGCCATCAATGATGCATTTATACAGCTTAGTAACTGTATTATCAATCACAATATGTACCCCTTATAGAACCACACAACACAGAAATTAACAACAATATAAAACAATTCACTTATTGACAAGAAATAAATCTGCAATTATTCATAGATCATGTTACATAAATACGAACATTACAACAATGCAGTCTACATCCTTTATAAATACCTACGACTCAACTAACACTTATAAAAGGGGATCTCTGGGCTCATAAAATGCATGTTAAAAAAAACAAAACATATTAACATTATACTAATTAAAAATAAAACAAATATAACTATAATTTATTGTAACGCAGTATAGGTCTTGTTGAAGTGTCTTTATAAAGATATAGTAGGGGTAACACTTAATAATAACTTTCATTAATAATTCATTGACAAACATTATATAATGCTCGCAAATGTTTACTAAGGACCTGTTTACATCTGGTCACTTCATGCATTTTTTCTGATCAGATAGCTATCTGATTATGAAAAGACCAGGTGTAAATACCCTCCAAGCACCTTCAATAAGGATTTATATCTGATCACTTCAGGAGGTGGTATTTTCACAATCTCTGTTCTTTCTCTTGTGTTTTGCTGTGGAATTACATGTTGAAGTGTTTCTCTGCCTCAGTGTTTCTGTCTTCACTTCCTCTGTTTATTTCCTGTTTCCTTAGTCTGCTTGTGTGTTCCCATGACAACTGCCTACGCCTCCTTGTTATCTCGTTTGGCTTGTCTGTCTGTGTGTGTATATACTGCTTGGTTTGAATGCTTCCCTGTATCGTTCCCTGAATGTTCATGGTTCCTGGCTTTTCCTGTGTGGATTATCTGAGTTTTTGTCTTTTCTTAATTAAATTTGTGCGTGCATGTGGATTCTCTCTCTGCTTCATCTCTCCGTTACAGGTAGTGATGGCGAAATTAAGCTTTGTGAAGCACAGAGGCTTTCTCCTCAACTGTATCATAAAATGGCTCATTACTCAAAGCTTTTCAGCACGTTGCACACTAATTACATCTTGTGGTCAAAGGTGGAAAAATGTGCCTTTGCGTCCCAGCCATTTGTGGACTGTTTCATGAAAATAAATAAATTTGTGCTATGAAAACCATATAAAGCAATACAAAAATAAAATGTCATTGTACTTACACTATGAATAAATGAGTCTGTGAATCAATTAATGAAAATGTAAGCATATATGATCAAAATAAATGCAGATTATGTGGAATGGTCGGTTGAAGTGTTTTTGCAGAGGGGATTAATACGAACTGAACATGCACAAAATACACATGTAAATATTTATTCGTATTATGATTTATTCTTATCAAAGAAGTGAATGAGACTTGAAACCTGCGCAAGGCTTATTTGAATCAGAATACAAAGCAGTCATATGGTTGTCTGTGAAAATGAAGCTTCGGACGTCACAGTTCACGTGGTTATGGCAAAATGAATGAAATCAATACAGTTATAATCTTAATTCAAAGGCCAAACAAGATTAATTATTGTTTGCCCCACTGGCAGATTGTTTTTTCTGGTTTTAAGCAAAAATAACTAAATTTTGATAAATTTGACAAACTATCATTACATAAATGTGGATTGCGAAAGTAATTATATCTTGTTTTGAGAATGTTTAGATATTTGTATTAGAAAACAAGACAAAAATACTTAGTAAGAAAATAATTTTTTGCAGTGAGTTAGCCAAGCTGCAACCAGACAAACCTGATTAGCATTGCTAACTTTCTGGCTCAATCTGAAACAACCTGAAATAAGTATTTAGATGTTGAGATTTTATAGAACATATTAGTGCCTACATAAATAAATAAAACCAAGCTAGCTAGCAAACATGAGCAAGCTACCAATCCACCAAGCCAATACTAATCAAACTTTTAATTAACAAAATATTTAGCCTTGGCTAACAAAGCATATACTTTCCTCTGTTATTGGTGTTGGTGGAGCTTAGGGTGATAGTGATGCGTTTTGCAAGTTTGCTGAGACCACAAGTCATCATTGATTTATTCTGTTACATGATGTTGTCATCAGACCATCATATGAATGTTGACCTTAAGTCATCTGAAGACAACATCATGTGAGAGAATATCAATGATGACTTGTGGTCAACATTCATATGATTGTCTGAAGAAAACATTTAAGAGAATAAATCAATGAGGACTTGAGTTCAGCAGTCATATGATGGTCTGATGATAACGTCATGTAATAGAAAAAAATAAATGATGACAGCAAACTTGCAGAATGTGTCGCTATTACCCTCAAGGCCTGTTTACACCAAGAACAATAATAATAATGGTAACTATAAAGATAAAGTTAAGAGAATAGCAGAGATCAAACCACAACTATAATGATAATGATACAGAGGAACAACATTGTTGGGATCACTTTCAGAACAATTGATGAATGATAAAACACTGATAGAAAAATCAGACTTCATTCATATATGAAGGGATTGTGTATTTAAAATGGACATCATGGATAATTGAACATCGAATACATTTTAAAATCTTGCTAATTACTTATAAAGCCTGGAATGGTTTAGCTCCTCAATACTTGAGCGAGCTCATATCGCATTATAGACCTCCACATCCGCTGCAATCTCAAAACTCTGGCCTTTTGATAATACCTAGAATATCAAAATCAAATGATCCCGCTTGCTCGGTCTCTGAGAGCCTGGCTAGCACTCCCCGTATCACTGGCTCACAGACTCACTGAGTCTCACAGACTCGGCAATGCGATTGAGTTCACCCGGCATCCCCCCAAGTTCAGGGGCATCCAGTTCACCTCAGTGAAGGATGGCATCCTACTGGCGATAAAGCTGACCCCTCCAGCCGAGATGAAGGCGGGATTTTACAGCCCCTACTTCATTGTACCTAGGCTGTGGGTGATGGCCAATCTTTGACCTTTTGAACCGAGCCCTTCACAAACTACCATTCAAAATGTTGATGTCGAATGCACATTTCGAAGCTCCATCCCCGAGGAGTGGTTCGCAGCGATCGACCTCAAGGACGAGTTTTTTCATGTCTCGATTCTCCCTCGACACAGGTCGTTTTTTTTTTTTTGCATTTGAGGGTCGAGCATATCAGTACAAGATACAAGGTTCCTGTCTCCCTGCATCTTAACGAAAGTTGTGGAAGTTGCCCTTGTTCCTATGAGAGAACACAGTGTTCACATCCTCAACAACTGGCTCATACTGGCACAGTCATGAGATCAGTTGTGCGAACACAGAGACCTGGTGCTCAGTCACCTCACCCAGTTGGGATTTCGGGTCAACTGGGAAAATAACAAACTCTCCCCGGTGCAGACGATCTCTTTTCTCAGATGAGCAGGATAGTGGTCCCACTGAAACAGTTCAGAGGCTCCTGGGCATATGGCAGCTGCAGCGGCAGTAATGCTGCTGGGGCTGCTTCATATGTGACCGCTTCAGCACTGGCTCCATCCCAATCCCGAGATGGGCGTGGCAATGTGGCACTCACCGGGTACAGATCGTACCGGCCTGCCGCCAAACCTTCAGCCCGTTGTAAGATCCTGCATTCCTTCGGGCAGGAGTGCCTCTAGAGCTGATGTACAGGCATGCTGTGGTACACAGGGATACCTCTGCCAAGCTGAAGGGCCTAGTTCGCCTGATGTTGCCGGTTCCAGGTGCTCTGGAAAAACAAAGAACTCAAACTTCTCATGTGAGAGGAGAACTCAGAATTCAGAAAAAGGGGTAGCGTGCTCATAGGCAACCCTCTGATAGAGGGAAGCACTGCTAAACACCACCACGAGAACAGCCCACGGAGTGGGGAATTCAACTCCTCAGAAGGGGAGAGAACTCAAATGCTCGGAAGAAAGCACCATGCTCATAAATAACCCTCTACAGTGAGAGGAGCAATGCTTTAAAAATGTATCAACAGAGACAAACTAGTTGAGTGGAGCCCAAGGAACCAGGGTCTAACCAACTCAGAGAAAGGAAACGAGGCTGACAGCGCATAACCCTTACCATACAGGATTTCAGAAAAGTGCACAAAACTTAACGTGCACACTTACCCACTATGTGGATTTTAGAAAGTGCGCAAAAAGTGCTCAGCGTGCACACTTACCAATACTGTGGATTTTAGAAAGTGCCAGAACCTAGTGTGTGCACTTACATAGTATGGATTTTATAGAGGATCTGTCACAGATCCCAGAAGTCCCAGCCACCACAATTCGGGAGTCGAGAGGCTGAAAGACAACCCCTCGAGGTGAGGGGAGCAAAGGCCTGAAGTGACCGAATAGAGGCACGCTTCAGAGAGCAGCAAGAGGACCAACTACCTATGTCAAAAAAAACTGACATGGGAGCGGATCATCGCTACGATAACAGAGAGGGGAGCACTTCGTAGCTCGACAGAAAGGGGCGATAGATTAGAAGGGTACACCCAGCAGGGCCCAAATAAGGCAGTCAATGGTGAAGATGGACACGGGTCTCAAGTGTTATCTTGATAGAGAGCGTGGGCAGTATAACAGACCAGATAGAATGAAGAAATGTAGCGGGGACATAACCATATGTGTACAGAGCTTATTGCTCCTCAGCGCAGAAGCACACAGGAGGGGTTCCCACAGAAACACAACTCCTTAACTCAGGGCAAGCAGTGTACGCCAACCCACTTCACGAGGGGTGATCTTGGTTCACCCATGAAGGGCAGTGTGACCAGTGAGGAACCACGGGCCCGGGGGGGGGGGACCTCTAGGAGCATTGAAGCTCCTAACGCGTCAGCGACGGGAGCGCTATCTCAGAGAATGTCCATGAAGGTTAAGGAACGATTCAAATCTCGGGAGACCTCTCAGGGTGAGAAATGAGTAGTTCAAACCTGGCCAGAGGATAGGAAGCATGTCGCGAGGCATGTACTCAGAAGAGACTCATTTATGACGAAGAACCAGGTGCAGATATTCATAACAATGTATTGATAAACGCAAATGCTTTGCCCCTGCTGACTGAAGAACAAGCTGAATAATGCTGACTAAAAGACGGGGAGGAGCCAAAGCTTCCTGTAGTTTTCATATGAGTTTAAAAACAAAAAAGGGGGGGGGGGGGGGGGGGGGGGGGGACTTGGAGGGGGGGCGATCACAAAGTTGGGGTACAGGGTAAAAAGATATCAACACTTTTTAAACGAGCAGAGTACAAATGTAGGTGGGCTGAAACCCCCCTGAAAAGGGCCTACCAATGCCCCTGGCTTACACACTAAGAGTGGTACTTGAGGCACAATGTGAAATCATTCATTTATTGAGTTTGTATCATGCACTTCACTGCTCACTGAGCATGCAAAAGACACAAGCAGAAGTGTTTTACACCTGTTAAAGAGTTTAAAAAGTTTTGAATGAAGTGTTTGTTTTGTTTTGTTTGAAGATAAATGTGCAGTTTTGCATGTAGTGTGTGTATTTTGGGGTTTTCTGTGTAGAGTATAAAGAAAAGTGCCCATAGTTTCAGAAACTGAAAACAGTTATTATCAAGTTAGATTATAACTTAATAATAAAACTGGAGAGTTTTTTTGTGCACATCAATAATATTTTGTAGGAATATAGCACCACAGTACAATTCTGTTTGGGGCACCCAATTGACCAGCAGCAGCTCTGGTCATGTGATTTTGTGTTTGCAGTTCCTGATTTTGAAAGTGAAACCATTGACATCCCCTAACTCACTCTAGACCAATCAGCATTAAGAGTCTGGACCTAAAGGTGTGTCTAAGAAATATGGGTAGAATATCAGGAAACTACAACATGTACACAACTCAGATTGAAGTTAGACTGAAGTTAACTAAAGCAAAAAGGTAAGGGACATTCCTTCATTCAGATCATTTATAGCACTTGTACTGCTCTTATTAATGCAAACAGTACAATGTCCAGTGTTTTACAGTCAGCATCAGCAGATTGAATAATGTTTGCTTCTGCTCCTGCAGTTGATAATGAACTACACATAGTTGAGATTTCATGTTGGTGAGTTAATTTTATTACTTGTGTGTGTGTGTGTGTGCATGTTTATGTGGTTTATGAGAACAAATTTGTATAATGACATGGGTATGACACAGGTATTACAATGTGAAGGCGATTTATGAGGACACTTCCTGTGTCCCTGTAATTTTAAAGGCTTATAATTCAGAATGAGTTTTTTTGAAAATCTAAAAATGCACAAAGTTTTCTGTGAGGGGTAGGTTTAGGTGTAGGGTTGGTGTAGGGCGATAGAAAATACAGTTTGTACAGTATAAAAATTATTACACCTATGGAGAGTCCCCACAAACCACAATACCACAACGTGCGTGTGTGTGTGTTAGTGAACTTGACTTGACTTGTCTTGATAGATGTTCTAGCCATATTTTTTTAGAGCTTTAAAAAACTTTTTTTATATTACACTATTTACTTTTATTTTACCTTTTTAGTAGAAACAAGCATCAACTAAAGCCAGTCAGGTTTCAGACTGTAGCTGCGCACAAACACATCTTACAGCAACTTGTCATGCTTGTGTAATTTGTTGTGAACGTGTGTTGTTAAGGCAATATGAGAAACACAAAATTTACCCAAACATCCCCAAACAGAAAGAGGAAATGCTGCTCATGTGGGGAATTACAGTACTGTCTAATATAGGATTATTGGAGTATTTCTCAACCCCCGCTAACTTTCACTTCTACTGCACTGCAGTTAATTAAAGGAAGTTAAATGTTTTTCTATCTGTTGGACAGCTCCATCTCCAGTGGCCATGGACAAACCAGTATGCCTGATTGACACGGCGTCCGATGGGAAGCTGTGTGTCCAGCAGTCAGCACTGCAGGTTCTGGAGCAGGTCCAGCAGCCCGTGGTGGTGGTGGCTGTGGTGGGTCTCTACCGCACCGGGAAGTCCTACCTGATGAATCGACTGGCAGGGAAACAAACAGGTTAGACCCACACAAGCAGCACAGATGCCATCCAAACGCTTCAGAGAAACATCATGCAGGTCAAATCAATGAGTTCACGTGCATGTAAGTCATTGTGGGGGGTTTGGTGTGTCATTATCAGGGTTTGCATTGGGCAGCACAATTGAGTCCAAGACGAAGGGCATCTGGATGTGGTGTTTGCCTCACCCCACTAAAGCAGGAACCACTCTGGTGCTGCTGGACACCGAGGGACTCGGGGACGTGGACAAGGTGATGTAACAGCATCTATGACAGGGTTCCTCAATTAGTTTATGCAGAGGGCCGAATTCAGCCACAATACCAAGCAACGGGCCACTGAAACTAGATATATAGTTATAGATTATTATATATATATAATATATATATATACAGTATATAATTGTTATTGTTATGATTACTACAATTATTATATTTCAATCATGACAATTCTCTGAACATTTTAGCATGGTGATGGATATGACAATGTTATATATTTGGTCTTGGCGGAACAGATCTGCTACGCTGCTGCTGGTGGGTTAATTGCTGTCAAAAGTTTGGAAAAAGATTATTGCTGCTGATGCTGCAAGCAAGTACAGGAACTTGCTACTGCCAATGCATACGGTGATACGGTGCCGTGAGTATTTAAGACACGCTGCTGCTGCACAAATAGCATATAAAATAACCCTGTAGCAGATTTATACAGGTGGAGCTGGGGAAGGTGGAATGTTTCAGAGAAACTCTGAAAGTGCGCTGCAGGAATCACTAGTGAATGCTAGCCAGCCATGTAAATGCAAGGCAGTAAGCTCATTGGCTGCATATGCAGCATGAACCAATCAGCTTGTGCAATGTCATTTAACTCTCTGAATATCATCAATTACATTAACAACCCATCAGCCTGCACCATCTAGAGTTTAATGACTAAACTATAGATTATTGTTGCTTTTGTTAAAATAAAAGATGGTCACAAGATGAATATTCAGATTTTTTCCCCCAGTAGTCTGTTTTATTCAAACAATTATGAACATTTTTGCATTTAGATACAGAAGAACTTTGCATGCTGAATATTAAAAACAAATGAACAAACAAAAAAAATCTGGATCTCCATGTCTGCCATGCAAATCAACTTTCCTGCTCATCTCCAGACTGGATCTCTTCTCTCCACTTTCCCTAATTGCAGATTCAATTATTAGATCTGTCAGCATTAATATTTTAATACTTAGATTTTTTGGGGGATCAAACTGTAACACCGTGTCCCAACCAGACACGACGCGATAAAAAAGTATCTTTTCCATGTAGTTTTTATCCTAACCACCCGCAACAGCGACATGTGATAATAAGCGACATGGGATTCTATTTTAGGAACGGTTTTTATTTTCTGCGACGTCGCGGCAGGAACAACATACAAAATATGACAGCGATAATATCAGGTAATGATTATGTGCTTTATTCAAAGTTAAACATTTCTAGTGTGAGTTTGAATATTATTCTGCATGATCTTTATAGCCATAGTGAAAGCAACAACAGATATTTTACCTCAGATCTTGAACATAAATAAAGCAAACTTGTACGTAAAAAACTGTGAAATCAATGAGACCCAACAGGTATTCATAACAAAGATATCAGTAGTCACTCACTCACTCACTCAATCACTTGCTCGCTCACAACTGTTCAGTCCATTCACATTTGAATTATCTGAATCATCAGGGGACCCATATCTGCTGATTGGCTTCATCACTCTGTCTCCTCTCCACCAATAAGCTAGTGTGTGTGGTGGGCGTTCTGGTGCACTATGGCTGCCGTCACATCATCCAGATGGATGCTGCACACTGGTGGTGGATGAAGAGATACCCCCTGACCATGTAAAGTGCTTTGAGTGCCTAGAAAAGAGCTATATAAATCTAATGAATTATTATTATTATTATTATCTATTTCAGGTCCACTTTTCTTTTTTACACACTCGCCATATTTTTGCTGTCACATCGTATCTACACTGGACGCGACAAAGCTTTGGAAATCATTTGAACGTTGTGCCAGTACGTTATAAATAGAACGAGGCAGCAGTTTACTGTCTGGGATTTGCCGTGTCGTGCCGAATCCAAGACAGCATCACTGATTATAACGAGTTATATTGTATTTTATTGCGTCGCGCCGTGCGCGTCCGGTGTAGACACAATGTAAGCTAATGTAGCTCTCTGATGCTGCATTTGAATTTTCATGCCACATTATTTTAAATTAGCGCGGGCCAAACTTTTTTCTCTCACGGGCCGCCTATTGAGGAACCCTGATCTATGATATAGTCTGAAAAAACATTTATAAGAACCACTGAAGAGAAAATGTCTCCCTTTACACATTTTCTGTTTTGTCTATTGTGTATTTTTTATATATACTTTTTTATATTTTTTATATAAAGCTGAGGAAACATATTAATTACAGGCATACTGATCAGAAATAAGTCCAGGCAAATTAACAGAAGAATAAAAGTCCTGTTAGTTGATCTGCATATTAAACTTAATGAAATGAAAGTTTAGGCCAGGGAAGTCAGAAATATTTAAGCATGTCAAATTGCCAACAGAAAATACAACGCAGCACAAAGGTTCAAAACAGCAAATGACAAAACAATCCATGCACAACTCCGACAAAGAAACAATAAAATGCTATTTTCTGTCAAGTATAATGATAATATAAATATTATATGAATTACTGTTTGGAATTTTGAAAGCTAGAAAGCTTTCATTTTTTTATATTAGTTCAAATGAATTAACAATGAACAATACTTCTACACAATACTTCTAAAGCACTGGTTAACATTAAATGTTAATTTCAACATAATACATAATTAAAATTAAAAGATTATCTGTTAATATTACTACCTGACCTAACAAAAAATAACAATGAACAGTTGTATTAACTAATGTTAACAAAGATGAGTAAATATTGTAACAAATGTACTGCTCATTATTAGTGTTAGTTAACTAAAGTAAGTTTATTCTAAAGCATGATCTCAGTCCCACCATGTCCAGCCCACCATGACATAATTTACAGCCAATTAGCTTATTGAATTGTGATTGTAAAATATTTGCCCTGATATTAGCTAAATTACTTTATTAGATTAAATTAATGATGAAACAGTCAGGCTTTATGAGGAATAGGCATATAACGAATAACATAAGTATAGTTTTAGATATTTGGGATTAGTTCACTGAAGATAAGGGTTGTATCTGTCTAGACAGGGTTGCAATGTCTCATATCTCTCCCTGATAGTAAGTCAGCTTCTTGCAAACCACATTAAAGCCAGTACAAGATATGTTTGTTTTTGGGAGACAATTAATTATATGATACCACACTCTTTCTTCAAAAAGATAAGCAGATCTCTATTGCTATTAAATTCATAGAGGAGTTCTCAAGATCCTCAGATTTTTAATAAAAATTGAATGAATGTAAACTAATGCTCTCAAACACAGCACAGACTATCTTATTTCTAGATAAGTTAATAATAAATAAATAAGGATCAGCAGAACAAATTTTTCTAAACTTTTATTTTATTATATTAAAAAAAAATGAAATCAATAAAACAAATTAATCACTTGTCATTAAAGGGAAGAGCTTTGCTCACCAAAGCAGAGGGAATATCACGATTAACATATGCTGCATTTGCTCTTCATGTAGATGGTAATATAACAAAAGAGATTGATAAAATACTCTTTAATTTAGTTTGGAGACATAAGATGTGTTATATAAAGAAAATGGTCAAACATGACGGCCTTAGCTTTTTAGACTTTACTACATTAAACAACACATTCACAATAAACTCGATAAGATAACTCGTGAGGATTTGGAATGTTATCCTCCAAATCCTTCCAAAGTTGGGTGGCATAAAATTTTTTTGCGTTCATAACTTTGACATCAACAAAATACCCTATCTACAAAACTAAACTTTTGGCACAGAAGCTAATCTACAAACATACATTTTCACCTAAAAGATCATTCATATGGAACAATAGTGTTATTTTATATAAACAGTTTGGATGTGCTTGAATCCCTGATTACCAATTTTGTGGAGTGTACAGTAACAAATTACTGTTGTCAGAGAGTAATGTATAAAGTAATAACATTACTTTTTAAAAGAGTAACAAGTAATGAGTAGTAAATTACATTACAGTAATTAGCCCAACACTAGTTATTGTTATCATTCTGTCTGTGCACTAACAGCTTGTCACCAAAACAAACTCCTTCTGTGTGTTAACATAGCTGGCAATACATCTCTTGCTGGGGTGCGTTTCCCAAAAGCATCATTAGGCAACTATGGGCGCAAGTTCGCGTCTTTACAACTACCGTATTGACCCGAATATAAGACATGTTTTTTTTCTTGGAAATACATCTGAACAAACGCGGTCATCTTATATTCCGGGTCTAGACTTTGACATGTCAATAATACACCCACACCAATAGGTGGCGCCAAATACGCATAAAAAGAGTGTGCCATGAAATACGTAAATACGTGTTGTAAAGATCGCGACCAAACTCCCTTTGTGATTTTAAAACGTAAGACAGTACCCAGATTTGAAGACTACAGTAAGATTTAACTTCTACTGTTAATAAGATTTTGGTAGGCTACTATTAGATGGATAGCCTAAATGTCCTAATTCAGATGGGCTACCTGTTTTTTTCTTTTTAATGGTATATCAAAAAGTGTATATATTTTTTAAATGTGATTGTTGGTACGTTTGACCAGTTTTTACCATACTTTCAAACAAAAATTAAAATAGGAAAAATAAGCAATATGAAAATAATTGAAGACAAAACGTGTTTTTTTACGAGAAAAAACAAGATTTGGTTTTTTCCAAAAGGTACATCTGGAAAAAGGGGGGTCGTCTTATATTCGGGCCGATACAGTAGTTGAACATTGTTCAGCGATTCGGTGTTTCCCATAGTTCAAACGAACATTTGCAAACAGCATTGCAAACTTGCGTGGTTGGAACTACAGCT
This sequence comes from Sinocyclocheilus anophthalmus, assembly GCA_018155175.1. Classification (NCBI taxonomy): domain Eukaryota; kingdom Metazoa; phylum Chordata; class Actinopteri; order Cypriniformes; family Cyprinidae; genus Sinocyclocheilus; species Sinocyclocheilus anophthalmus. Next base: position 45,414 of record JADLZN010008549.1, on the reverse strand, counting down.
CTTGACCTATGGTTAGAAGCATAGTTTCTTGTTAGTAAACACATATGGGGCCTAATGGTTAAGAGTCCTGACTTTGTAACCCAAAGGTCATGGTTCGGGTCCAAGGATTGTAGGTGGGGGGAAGTGAATAACTACGCTCTCGTCCCCCCTCATATCACGACTCAGGTGGACCATGGACAAGAACTCAATCCAACTGCTCGCCCGGTCCCACCCTTGTGCCCACTGCTCACGGTGGGGTGTTACAAATGGGGATTCACATGTAAATGGTAAACAACAAAAACAGTTCAGATCATGTGGTTTCAGTCATACTTCGATATAGAACGCGCTATTTATTTAATGTTTTTTTTTATTTTTTATATTACACCATACTTTAACCCAAACTGAATAATTGAAAAAGTTTAAATGGGTAAATCTTCCATACATATTTTTGATTCTTCTTTTTCTTTTCTGACATAGTCCAATTATTGTTAAAACACACTGGACATGCTTATTCTGTGCATTTGTAGCACTTTTTGTGTGAAATCATATCTATTTTGTCCATCAAAAGTGTGCTGTCACATTAATTGAGCATGAGCAGTGTGTTTGTAACACATGAACAATGTAGCGTGTTTGTAAATATCTAAACAATTGGTTTCTGGGAATGTTATACAAAACATTTAACTGGTCAAATGAAGCAAAGTTACCCTCAATGTAAAGATCAGCTACAGAGAGGATACCCTGATGCCTCCAGTGAGCAGATGCACCATCCAGGGTAGAGGGGAGACACAGAGGGTTAAAATATATGCAGGAAGACATGGGAACAACTTGAGAGCCAAAATTGTGTAAAAACATTGAAAACTTTGAGATTGTTTTACTTCAGTGGAGAGAGTGTGGCAGGGAAATATAAAAGAGCAATATAAGAGAGGATTTACAAGAAGCTTAACCATTAATAAATCCAGAGTAATATGGACCGCATATTCACAGCTCAGTAATAGAACAGAAAATTAGGAAAGGCCAAACCACCCAAATGCTTTGGTTTCTGCAGGATACTTTTTCGAATCTTTGGGATCTTGCCAAGCCATATGAATTGAGAAATAAATCTTTCTTTGTTACACTAGATAGTTCTAATGATATAGATAGGGATACACTAAAAAATATATAGAATGTGACACAGATGACTGATTATTTTATTCCCCTATTCTGACACTCCACAGTGATCAGTTTCTTAACAATTGCTAGGGAAGTAGAATGTCAGTTATAGGAAAAATTCCAAACGGAAGTGAGAATCCCTATGGCCTACTCCCTTCAAAGGGCAGAGCCCTTAAAGTGTGTTATTTGAAGGGTGCAGGGCATTACTGTCTTGTATAAGCGTTTGGAACTCCCTTGACGAAGGGAATGACTGACCAAATGTTACCTTGACAACGTGCAGCATTCAGCACTCCATCACTTGTTGCAAATAAATATTTCTTCTTCTTATTAATATTTTATTCAAATATTGTCTAATTGTGTCTTACTATTAAACTTTTTCAAACTAAACTTGCTTACACTACCATCTTAAATCATATTTCTATCACTGACGAAAAATATGTTGTCTTACATTAAAATAGACAAATGTAATTAGCCTATTATACTTATGTTTGAATGTGAACTTGAAATCAACCCCAACTTTGCTTTAAAATGCATTGCAAGATCTTCTGACCGAAGATCACATGATCACAAATGGAAATCACTTCCGTGAAGTGACCATCGCATGTTCCCTTCGCTAACGGACTTCTGGAAGGGCCCTTCGTGAAGGGATTCAGTTGTTCACTTTTGTTTGGAACATCCCTACAAATGGCATGCCCTTCCCGAAGTGCCCTTCAAGGGTGCAAAAAAAGCCGTTTGGAATTCACCCAATGTCCCTAGGCTGTCAGGGCTGTATGCATGTCATTCTTGCAGTGTCCATTTTTGTCAAATGGTTGTGTCTTATCTGTCCTAGGGGGACTCGAAGCATGATACCAAGATCTTTTCTCTATCTGTCCTTCTGAGTAGCACTCTAGTGCTGAACAGCCAAGGGACAATCGACAACAGAGCTATTGAAGAACTGCAGTATCCTTCCATTCCTACATTATACCTTAACTGTTAATACTTGAGTTGATCTTTGATGGTTTAGTTTGATATTCTGAATTTTCTGTCCATGAGTGGTTTTGCTTGACTTTGTTCAGTGAAAAATGGCTGAAATAGCATTATTAAACCTGTAGGGAAAAATAGCAAGTTCAAAAGATCATGGTTTAACTACTAACTGCCTTTTCCTGTGTTTGCTCGGTAAGAATTTAAACAGTAATGAAATTCTCATATTTCAACATGGTTAGTTCTCATTACAGTTTTGAAAAATGCTAGAAAATTTTAAATCTGTGGAGTGGAGGGAAAAGAGGGGAGACAACACAACAATGGCTTCTGGTCCAGTCAGTGTTATTTTACTCTCACGGAGTTTAAATCAAATGGTTTTGAGAAACAGTTTAAACGGTTTCACAAATGCATGCAACTAAATAAACAAATATATTATACGTGGTTATACAAGCTCACAGAATATTGCTTCAGGGTTTCAAACTGAGTCACAGAGTGGGAAGAGGTGGATCACACAAAGTTACTTGGCAGCAGCTAAATTTATGTGAAAGAATGACACACACACACACACACACACACCACGTTTAGTCTAGGGTTGCACAATATATAAATCACTATAATGCTTAGTGTGATTATGAAATTGCAAAGGCTGCGATTTAATTAAAATATATATGCTGCGTATTTCAGAGTGAAGCTCATGACTGTGGTCTTTTTCACAGCTCATGGGAAAAGTTTTTTCAGCACGGTTCACAGTAGATGCTGTTCACACAAACTCCATCTCTGCATGTGTGGTCAGTGAGTTTGGGTCACATGATGTGCATTCGAGAATGCAACACATGCTAACCATTTAACCAGATTTATCATGAAAAGCGTCTATAAACCTGTTGCCAAAATAGGACTCCTATGGGTTTATAAAAGATAATTATTTATATTAAATACTCAATCTCTTTAATATCAAACTTTTAACTACAGTACTTCTTGAGCACATTATTTTTTCCAGTACTTTAAATTTGTTCCACCATGTCTGTGTAAATAAGTTGAGGCAGCAGTTTAAAACTACTCAGTTACTCTTCTCTTCATTTCAACATAGCCATTAGACTATTGATTTGACAATTTAATGTTTATCATATTTTTTATGTCTTACCATTAGTCTTTTGGTATTGCATTATGCCTGTCTATGTAGGGAATGGAAAAGTTTGGGAACCCGTGTATTACACAAATGTACACATATCCTGTGATAGCTCAAATAAATGCACAGCAATTAGCATTTTTACTCTGACAATGAAAATTTTTGTGGATTAGGCTGCTGCGGTAGTTGGTTACCGGCATTACCCGGTGTTCAGTCGTACACCAAAATACATTATTATTTACCCACCGCAGTACTGCCCTCACTGTCGTTTTGCTTTTTTACAGAAATAAAAACCATTTAGTACAGTTGGACAACAGACGCTACACTTATAAACTGAAAGTGTCTGCTCTGCTCCATATAGTGCGCGCTGCAGAGCTGCAGCAGGAGTCAGGTTTCACTGATCAGGGGGAGAGAGGGAGAGAGGCATCGGTTGTATATGAGCATGAAGGTGCTGAGGAGCACGAATACTGAGGAAACTGTGGCAGATGGAGAATTTGCTTTTCAATTGAAATGACCACTTAGCCAATTTAGTTTTAATTTTCTTTCCATTTTGAAAAGCCTGCTGTCTTTGCTGTTTACCTGATGTTACAGAGGCCTTTTTATTTATTTAAATTTTTTTATTTATTTGATTCCACAGTGTTTGCTAAACTTTCTGTAATGTATTAGTCGATATACTGTATAATACAGCATGTGGTGTATGCCACGCCTTGTCTAATTCATTTTTGTTGTGCTTTTCATTAAGAGTAATAATGAGTCTATCTTTTATTGTTTAAGTCTTAGAAAGTGAAAGGTGTAAAGATGGAAGCACAACAGACAATTATATTTTATTGTCAAACATTACACCAAGATCACAAATTCAAAAGTGAAAGCGTCCAGTCATACTGGTTTTGTTGCAAGTTTATAGCCTATATCAGTGTGAAAATTTCCTCGCCGTCACATCCCTAATGTGCATATGCTGTTGCATTTGTAATAACTTTTAAGACGTTATTTTGCAGAGTTTACTGACAAATATAAGGCGTTTGATCAGCTAAAGGCTACTCAAGGAGCTCTGGAACTGAAGGAATAAATAATTATCATGTGAAATTCATTAAGATATGTATCCGAAATTGCCCCCTATACCCTTAAATAGGGCACTATTTGAGGGGACAGCCATTTGTAGTGGTGTCTGAATGCATAGTGGACATTCTCGAGTGCACTCATTCAATCCCACAATTCCCTGCAAAAACGTGTGTACAACCGGTGCATGCTCAACGGCTAGAGAATACCCATAATGCACTGCGAGAGTCGCGCGCCGAATGAATTCCTGTGTCTTGCCAGAAGATGGCACTCGCAGCTGAATCATCCATCCATCCTTGCATTTAACAAAGCACTTGTCCACGGCGTACTACAACAGGTATAAATTCAATGTAAATTCATTGTTTACACATAATTTCCATGACAGAGTTCAAGATAAATCCTTCAATCTTACTACTGGAGCTGCCAGTTTGCCAGTTTCAAATGATTATTAAACATCAAGCGCAAACTATGCAGAAGCGGCAGTCCTTCCGGTGCAATCAATGTCCGAATTCACTCACTCATTTTCATCCACTCTGTCAAGTGAACTGTATTAGTGGCCTAATGTAGGGAGTAGTGAATGAGGGTATAGGGGGCGATTTCAGATACAGACATAGTGTTCCATTAAATGACTGAGCCATTCACACATGTAGCTCTCTATTTTCTCTATGGCATAAGATGTTCCCTGTTTGCTTAGTATCCAAACCTAAACCATCTCCAGATATGTCACAGAGTTAACTGAGTATATCAAGATCAAATCCTCTGATGAGGATGAAGACGACGAGTTTGTCAAGTTCTTCCCCAGTTTCATCTGGGCTGTAAGGGACTTCACCCTAGAACAAAAAATAAAAGGCAAATACGTGACCGAGGACCAATACTTGGAATTTTCCTTGAAGCTGAAACCAGGTAATATTAAAACTTTTAAATGATCTGACCATAAATGAGAAGGGTATGTAAGAGATACTGTATAGTCGGCCAGTCAATTAATATTAATAATAAAATAATATAATTTCTGCTAAAGCATGCAAGCAATTGAAAGCAACTGGGAATGTCAATTTAGAAGCAACACTGTATTTTGCTAATCTCTTTGACAAATACAAATTTTAAAGGCGCTTCAAGAACAGTCAACGAGTTCAACCTTACGGCAATGTATCCGAAATTATTTCCCATCCCGGCAAAGTGCTTCACTTTCCTTTCCCAAAAGCCACAGAGAATGTGTCCATCTGGAGAGCTTGGATCCTGCGGAACTTTCCCCTGATTTCCAGGAGGTCACACAACGTTTCTGCAAGTTTGTCTTTGACAAGAGTGAAGTGAAGAAGCTGAAGGACGGATACACCATCACTGGCAGAGGTGATTCAATGGGGATTCTGAAATGATCTGACCATAAATTTGTATAATTGAAAATGTACAATACAATAATATAAATATATATTATGTAATTAAAAATATTATAAAATAATAACCATAAAATATGACAAAATTTCCACATTCATTTACACAAGTAAATTTTTAGTTGGCAAGTTGTCAGCTGTTATGAAGTAGAATGAGACATGTTTCGTTTTCGTAGTTTGCTGATGCTGTCAAGAGCGGAAAACCATGTTTTGGGTTAAGATACCGAAAAATGGTGGTGGGGGGGGGTTGTTGCTTGTTGCGATATATTGTTATTGGTTATATTACTCTTGCCTTGGCAAAATGTTCTGGCATGTTTAGTTTGGCAGCAATTCTTTTAACCTAACTGATGCCGTGTTGTAGCTGTTCAGTTCTTAAACACCATGTCAAAGTGCATGTGACCAAATTGTGAAATAGAGGAATCATTCATGTTTCATTTCAATACAGAGTCCTGAGCTTAACCCCACTGAAAGTCTTTGGGATGTGCTGGAGTCAACTTTACAGAGTGGTTCAACTCTCCCATTTTCAATACAAGATCTCTGCCAAACATTAATGCAACTCTTGATGGAAATAAATGTTATGATGTTGCATAATATTGTCGAAACAATGCCACAACGAAAGCACAATATGATCAAAGATAAATGCCATCCAAGAAAAATATTAAAGTGTGCGACTTGCTTTTGGACAGGCAGTGTAAAGTTGACATCCCAAAGACTTTCGTGGGTTAGGTCAGGAACTCTGTGGTGGACCAGTCTTTAACAGTTTGAGCCTGATGAATCTTGTCATTATTATGCTGGAATATGGACATGGGTACGTCTATGCCATGTTCTTGAGAATAAACAAGCTATGCTGCCACGCATCAGTTTAGGGTTAAAAGAATCGTTGCCAAACATACAACATGCAAGAAATATATGATTCACTGCAATAATGATCAATGATAATGAATAATGATCAAATTGCAACAATCAATTCTAACATCTTAAAAAAAACATAAAATACTTGCTTATTTAACTCCAGATGGTGACTTGTTTGGACAGGCAGTGTATGTTACCCCCATACCAGTAGGGAGACAGACTGGTTTCTTAATTGAATGTTCTTATGTCTTTGTGATTTAATAGCATTATACTGAGAGACATAATGTAAGCTAAATGCTAAACATTCCTGCTAAAATATATTGCATAAACTGAGTATCAGATATTACCATTATTTTCTGAACTGCATATTATTAATATACAGGTTGCAAGTTAACGTTCTTTTGTGTGACCCTTCTCCTCCTCTGAAGTCCTGGGTCAGTTTGCGAAGACATATGTAGACATGATTTCCAGCGGTGAAGTTCCATTTCTGGAGAATGCAGTCATGGCCATGGCACTGATTGAGAATGCGGCCGCGGTGAAGGAGGGGCTTGAGGTGTACCAGAGTGGAATGGAGAAGCTGAAGACGTCCTTCCCCCTGGAACTGAAGGAAGTATCATCAGAGCATCAGTGTCTCAGCAGGACTGCAACACAGGCCCTAATGAAGCGTTCCTTCAAGGACAGTGAGGGGACATACCTGAAATCTCTAGAGGTGATGAGCATTAAATAGTTATGTACAATTTCAATTAGACTGTTATTAAACACACTGGTCAGGCAAAATTCATGAGTCAAAGTTCCCTATAGTTAAACTTCTGGTATTCGAGGATACATTGAAATTAGGTGATGGCTGTTTGAAGGGAGTTCTGGGCATATTTGGCCAGAAAGAATCGACACCATTCATTTTTTATTTGATTTTTTTGGCTGTAATGAATGATATGACATTTTAACCATTCAAAGACATCTAAATACACCATCACATTCAACTTTTGATTCAGATTAAATGTTATTTTTGAAGTAGTTGTAGCCTCTAAATGGTGTTTTAAGTTTACTGTCTCTGATATTTTGTGTGATGCTGCAGGAAGGCATTAATAAACTCTTTCATGGATACTTGTGTCAAAATGAGGAGGCTTCAAGGAAAAGATGTGAGAATATTCTGTCATCCCTCTCTGGAACAATGACAGAGAAGCTGAAGAAAGGATCCTATGCCATACCTGGTGGTTATGTTCTCTTCTCCCAGGACCTTGAAGACATTGTGAAGAAATATAAAATCCAAGCCAATAAAGGAGTCAAGGTGATTATCAATGTTTGACACAATTACTGCCACAACCTAGGCCTTTTAGATAGTAAGAGATCTCTGTAAGAGGCTTGTAAGTGTTTTCCTAGACTATGTGTACACATAATATAGAATCAGCTGGGAATAATAGTGTTCCTGGTTTGAATCGTTCTGGCCAAAATATTGAAGTGGCCTTCAGCAGGACACTAACTACTCTAGTGGCTGAGACATTGACACTTTGTATGGTAGACTCCACCACTTGTTTATTTGTTGGTTGATTTGAACCAAAGCAGAACTGCTTGATGAAATTCCTTGTTCTGCTGCAACATTGTATATGACAAAACATGTGTCAGTTGTGATGTAAAACCAAATTCCATGACACTCATGCACAATGCATAGTTGGCCCTAGTATTAGTAGTAGAAGTCATTTTTTGATAGTACTAGTCATAGAGATGTGGTAGTGGTGATTCACGTTATCATGTATGTGGTGTCCACAGGTAGAAGACACACTTGAAGAGTTTCTGAAGCAGAAGTCGGTGGAGTCTAATGCAATTCTGCAGGCTGACAATAAACTGATGGAGAAGGAGAAAAAAATTATGGGTGAGAGTTTTTAGCATGAAACAATAGCTCCTTCTAGAGGAGAAAACCAGTTCATAAGAGAAATGGTGCCTGCTTTACAGTGAAACTAAAAATGTATTAATCAAATGCAGTGTATTCCTTCCATGTTCCATACTGAAATGGCTGTTTCATCTAATGATATAAACTTATTACATTTCTTAAAGAAAAAAGTATTGACCAGGGGCACATCAGGTACTCAAAAGCGAGACTATGGGTGCTCCAGAGAGGGAACAAAATGTCAAAAACAAAAAGTGGATCCCATTGCAAAAAAAAACCAACAATTCCCAGTCAAGTTTATTTCTTGCATGTCAAATGTCGTTAGTATTACATAGTTATGAAGAAAACGTCACAATAGCCTTAATTGTCTTATCACCTGCACAAATAAGCTTAGCAGAAATGTTTTGTTAGGGAGGCGATTAAACTGCACTGCAATCATGGTGCATCATTTGAATCAGGCAGAACTCTTCACTTATGGGTTTATGATGTGTATCACTTAGGCTATATTGAGACTGCTAGCAAAAATCAGATTTTTTTTTTTGCATATCTTTATTCATCCAGATGGTTGTTTAAAGTCTGGACAGCAAAAAAAAAAATCTGTTATTTGCAAATCTGATTTAAGCCACATTTGGAGCACAGTTATTAATATTAACCAACATGTGTTTTTAATGTTAGATATAAAATCAGTCTTTAAATTCAAGATATTTAAAGTGTACCTGAAGTATACGTGCAATATTTCCACTTTAGCACAATCAAATATACTTCAGTAGATCTTTAGTTGGACTTCAGCACTGCTTCTGCACAATTATGAATTCAGTACAAAATTAGTTTTGCCAATTTAGCAGACTTTAAGTATACCAGTTAATATACCAAAAGTACAATTAAAGTGTATTTTCTATTAAGCACATAAATATGTAAATGTATTTATAGTATACTTATGAAATAAATGAATTTCAAATACATTTTAGTATATTCATATATACAGCAGGAGTGTCAAAATCAGTTCCTGGAGAGACGCAGTCCTGCAGAGTTTAGTCCCAACCTGCTCCAACACTCACACCATGTGGTTTTCAAATGAGCCTGAAGGTCTTGGAGCTAAACTCTTCAGGGCTGTGGCCCTCCAGGAACTGAGTTTAATATTACATGCTTTATTACATTTGCCTGATTGTCTTCTACCAGAGGAAAGAGAGAAGGCCGTTCTCCTGGCTCAAGAAATAAACACCAAGGAACAGAAGCAGCGGCAGCTAGAAGAGAAGATGGAAGCAGAGAGAAGGAGTAATGAAGAGAGGATGAAACAGATGAGGGAGAAGATGGATGAGGAGATGCGGCTTCAGAGAGAAGAGGCTGAGCGTGCCATGGACAGCAAACTGAGGGAGCAGGCCGCTCTGCTGGATAAGGGCTTTCAGGAGAAGGCTGACAGGATGTCTGAAGAGATGGAGGACTTCAGGAGGAAGAATAAAAACGCAGAGAAGGAAAGTCACAAACTGTTTGAAAAGATGATAACAAACATGAACAAAAGACACGCTGAGAATATGAATCTGATGAAGAGGCAACACAGCGAGCAGATGGAGGCAATCATGAGCATGCCGAAGCCCTCGTCTGACTCCTCCGCTCTGGTCTTACGTCTGCTACTCATTGGTCTCAGCAGCATTACCGGTGGCTCACGTCCCTGTTAAAGCAGTCATCTATCCCTGTTAAAGCCATCTGTCTGACAGACGCTTTCAGCCAAAGCAATGTACATGTTAGATGAATTAACTAGTGATGGAGGCTGTCCATCAGGGTTCCATATCATCAGGAGCATGTGGAGTTCAATGCCTTCTGTAACACTGGAAACATTGTGTTTTACAGTGAATTTCTGGCAGCTGACACTTTTTAATCCCCTTTATCTTTATGCCAAAGATCTTTATACCAAATGCTATTGTTTGTACAGAAACTGTATTTTAATATTATTAATCCCTCCCCAACCAACCCCTAACAAACTGCCTAATTAATATATAATAATAATAATAATGATGATAATAGTGATCACAATAATGGTAATAGAAAATAAAATACATTAAAGATGAATGATTTAATAGTTAAATAATGATGAAAATTAAAGTAATTAAAAATAAATAAATAAAAAGGTAATTGGATACCACAATCAGGAATATTACAATGTAAATTCGCTGTAATGAACAACATAAACACTGCATAAGAGAGGGGTGAAAAAGAAAGAAGAAATTGCAATAACAATGTAAATCACATTACTCCACAGGAAGTAAATTTTTAGCAGAGAAATATTATACAGTATAACATTAAATCCTGAAGCCAGTGTGACACTTTGGGCAGATTTGTAGATTTCCAATGTAATAAAACTTGTCTGCGAGCCAATGAGGATGCAAAGGCAATAATGTTTAGTTGTCTTTGAGTCAAATTTGATTAATCACCTGGAGCACCAAATATTGCAAATTCAGCACATGGCTTCAACAGGGCTTCACACACTTTAGAAAGTGCATCAAATATGGTTGACCAGTATGCAGTAAGTGTGGAGCACGTCCAGAACATGTGAGTCAGGTCTGCTTCACCTGTGTGACACCTAATACAGGTCCTGTCAAAAGTAGGATTAAAGGAGGCAATCCGTGTTCTGCTTAAATGCATACGGTGCAATACTTTAAACTATATTAAACTCAATCGGGCACAAGAGGTACTTCCGTTCACTCTATGGAGGGCATTGCTCCAAATTCCTCTGAAAATACTACTCCGAGCGCTTTCTCCCATCTGCTTCTAATCTTGTCTGTTCCAACACTTTTTAAGGACATAAGAATTATATACAGGTGCATCTCAATAAATTAGAATGTCGTGGAAAAGTTCATTTATTTCAGTAATTCAATTCAAATTGTGAAACTCGTGTATTAAATAAATTCAATGCACACAGACTGAAGTAGTTTAAGTCTTTGGTTCTTTTAATTGTGATGATTTTGGCTCACATTTAACAAAAGCCCACCAATTCACTATCTCAACAAATTAGAATATGGTGACATGCCAATCAGCTAATCAACTCAAAACACCTGCAAAGGTTTCCTGAGCCTTCAAAATGGTCTCTCAGTTTGGTTCACTAGGCTACACAATCATGGGGAAGACTGTTGATCTGACAGTTGTCCAGAAGACAATTATTGACATCCTTCACAAGGAGGGTAAGCCATAAACTTTCATTGCCAAAGAAGCTGGCTGTTCTTAGAGTGCTGTATCCAAGCATGTTAACCGAAAGTTGAGTGGAAGGAAAAAGTGTGGAAGAAAAAGATGCACAATTAACCGAGAGAACAGCAGTCTTATGAGGATTGTCCAGCAAAATCGATTCAAGAAATTGAGTGAACTTCACAAGGAATGGACAGAGGCTGGGTCAAGGCATCAAGAGCCACCACACACAGACTTGTCAAGGAATTTAGCTACAGTTGTCATATTCCTCTTGTTAAGCCACTCCTGAACCCCAGACGACATCAGAGGCGTCTTACCTGGGCTAGGTAGAAGAAGAACTGGACTGTTGCCCAGTGTCCAAAAAGTCCTCTTTTCAGATGAGAGCAAAAGTTTTGTATTTCATTTGGAAACCAAGGTCCTATAGTCTCGAGGAAGGGCGGAGAAGCTCATAGCCCATGTTGCTTGAAGTCCAGTGTTAAGTTTTTACAGTCTGTGATGATTTGGGGTGCAAGGTCATCTGCTGTGTTGGTCCATTGTGTTTTTTGAAAACCAAGTCACAGCCACCGTTTACCAAGAAATTTGGAGACTTCATGCTACCATCGGCCTGACCACTTTTTGAAGATGCTGATTTCATTTTCCAGCAGGATTTTTTGGCACCTGCCCACACTGCCAAAAACACCAAAAGTTTTTTAAATGACCATGGTGTTGGTGTGCTTGGTGTTGGCCAGCAAACTCACCAGACCTGAATTCCATAGATAATCTATGGAGTATTGTCAAGAGGAAAATGAGAAACGAGACCAAAAAATGCAGATGAGCTGAGGCCACTGTCAAAGAAACCTGGGCTTTCATTCCACCTCAGCAGTGCCACAAACTGATAATTTCCATGCCACGCCGAATTGAGGCAGTAATTAAGCAAAAGCAGCCCCTACCAAGTATTGAGTACATGTACAGTAAATGAACATACTTTCCAGAAGTCCAACAATTCACTAAAAATTTTTTTTTATTGGTCTTATGAAGTATTTTTAATTTGTTGAGATAGTGAATTGGTTTTGGTTTTTGTTAAATGTAAGCCAAATCATCACCATTAAAAGAACCAAAGACTTAAACTACTTTTCAGTCTGTGTGCATTGAATTTATTTAATACAGAGTATTTGAATTTATTTAATACACGAGTTTCTGAAATAAATGAACTTTTCCACGACATTCTAATTTATTGAGATGCACCTGTATATTCTTGAAACAAGGCCTTGTAGATGGTAGGGTACTTCCAACAGAGAGTCTTCAGGAGACTTTGAGGGAATATTTGGAAATTATGTGCACTGGGCATTCACAAAATTATGTATCTGAAAATAAGGGAAAAGGTTGGCTGAATTAAGAGTGAATTTGAAACGCAGATCATTAAAGCTTGCAAAAAGACCATCAATATAAAGATCGCCAAACTGAGTGCTCTTATTTGCCCTGTTTAAATGCAGAGTCTAGTTTTGCAGGCAGGAATGCATGATTGTTGCATATTGGACTCTGAAACAAGGGCGCTTGTCTTAACTTCAAATGCTGACGTAGCTGAGTCCATATTTTAAGAGTGAAATTAACAACTGGATTTGGTGTGTATCGTGCTATTTTAATAGGTAAGCTAGATATTACTAGGCCTTGTAAAGAGGTTACTGTGCAGGATTTAGATTGTGTTTCATTCCTATCAGTACCTCCCGATGAGCACATCCAGTAGATTATCTTTTGGACATTAGCCGCCCAATAATAGTATAAAAAGTTATTCTATTATATTAATTATTGTATATTAATATAATTATAGTAAAAGCCTAGGGATTTTCCCATTCCATATAAACTGGAAATAAGTTTATCTAGTATGTTTGAAAAAGGCTTTGATAGGAAAGGATGTGATGGCACTGAACTAATATAAGAATGTGGAAAGTCATTTTAACACACCGTTTCACTCTGCCCCACCCGAGATAATCTCGAGGTCCTCCATTTTGAAGTCATGGCCTGTTTTATCAAGCTTCTCAAATTGGCTTTTTTTTATTATTATTTATAAAAAAAAAAATTAAAAAAAAGGGACAGGTACATTAATCAACATTCGTGAATGTAAATGTACTCAAATTAGCCCAAAGGCTAGTTTTCATTGGTAGTCCCTTTGCCAGATGTTATTAGGCCAAAAAAAATAGAGTAAAATAAAGAAACAAAATAGAAAAACAATAACAACGAAATTCAACCAAAAATTAAACAACAAATTATACAAAATGACAATTCAAAAAATAAAGAAATATGTATTAAAAAAATTAAAATAGAAAGCAGCTTATTAAGATATATAAACAACATTAATGTTCACATTGTTGTTTATGAAGAAGCCATTTCTTAAAATGATGCTTAAATGAGTTAAATGATGAACATTCTCTAATTGATTGTGGTATTGAATTCCACTGGTGTGATGCTCTGAATGAAAAAACAGCTTGACCAAACAAGGTTTTTCTATGTGGAATTATGCAATCAGCTTTAGCTGCACCTCTAGTTACTCTGTTTTCAATAGATTTAAATTTAATAAAATCAACCAGAGGAGGAGGAGCTAAACCATTCCTAATCTTATAAACTAAACAAATATTTTTAAACTTAGCGATGTTTTTCCATCTAAGGAGGTTATACGTATTTAAAGGGGTCATATGATGCGATTGAAATTTTTCCTTTCTCTTTGGAGTGTTACAAGTGTTATTGGTGCATAAAGAAGATCTGTAAGTTTGCAAAGACTAAAGTCTCAAACCCATAGAGATATTCTTTATAAAAGTTAAGAGTCAGCCACGCCTACCTAAAACGTCTCGTTCTAACACGCCCCAACATACCTACGTCGCTCTGTGGGAAGATTTGCATAAAGCCGCCCAAATGTTCACGCAAAGAAAAAAGGCTTAACTTTTATTCTCGCTGTATTATTTTTGTTGCCGCCGCTGCCATGTCGTGAAGACACTGTGTGCTTTGTTAAAGCAGAACTACTTTTTTGTTCTTCCCAAGAGGACTAGTATCCGCCTTCGTCATGCCTGGAGCTGATCGTGCTGGTCGCTGAGAAATACCTCAACTTAGTGCTGTGGATCGCCGGATCGCCTTTCAAACCGTTGAACGAAGCTAGTGTCTTCACTGTGCTGCCTGCTCCTTGTGTCGGATCCGCCGACTGCCTCACTCATCCGCTGCCATTCCTCAACTCTATCCCGGCCTCATCTTTCACGTCTAAGATGGGGCTTTCCTCTAGGCCATGGCCTCCGCTAGGCCGCTGTGTTTTTCGTTGTGAAAGCGAAACTACTTTGTCCAGATGTGTGCAGCACATTTTATGGAGGACTGTTTACTGATCCTGGGAGAGTAACGTTAGACTAAAATGACGGCAGTTCTGACTCACGTAAGTACGTTTTCTTTTAAAGAATTTGCCACTGATGATTCAAATGCGAGTTTTGGGCAGTGTGGAGTAGCACTTGTTGTTTGTCATTTCTCTGATCACAAATGCAGACAGGGTTTTATGTTTACGTGGCGCGATGCAATGCAACGCAACGCGTAAAAAGACAGTAAGTCATTATAATCTGTAATTATGTCCCCACTGGATGCAACAAATGCCTCGTTTATAATGGGTTTTAATGTTTTTGTCTCGTCGCTCCGGCTGGGACAGGGCATCATCACAGTATGGTGAGGGGCGTAACATTTCCATCACGCTTGAGGTATTTGGCCAATCATAGACCACTGGATAGCTGGCCAATCACAGCAAACCTCGCTTTCAGAACGATGGGCTTTGTAAAAATCTACGCGTTTCAAAAAGGCGGGGCATAGAGGAGAAACAATAATGTACATTATGTGGAAAATAATGTGTTTTTTTTACTTTAAACCGCATAAACACATTTCATTACACCAAATACACAAAATACTGTTCTTTTTAGCAGCATCATATGACCCCTTTAAGATATTACAATGGTGAAAACTAATTTTTTTAATCTAAAATTTTAAGTGCTTGTTTGTACAATAATTCTAATGGTTTTAGAACTATAGCATGTGTATTAGACCAACTTGTCAGACAATAAGTAATATGAGAAAGAATCATAGAATGAAAATATACCTTTACAGCCTCATTTGGATAAAGAGTTTTCGAAATAAACCAAAATTAACGAAGTGCTGAGAATTCATTACATTTACTCCTACTTTCAAACTTAAGAATAAAATAAAGTTATCAAATTTCTTAAATAACGGGGAGAGTAAGAGTGATTTAAGACAGCTCGAGAGGTCTCTCAAATGGTTAGGAGTTGCCAGTAGGGGCTTGTGATGGCGCTGAGGAGACAGAGACGTGCGTGAATCTTTCAGGAGAGGAAGAATGTTCTTGAAATGTTTGACGACGAGCAGTTAATCAAACAGTCACATTTCCTCAGTTACTCAAACAGCACTACAGAAAACTAGCAAATCAACATTTACACTACAAAGAATAACACTGAATTCAGTCTCGTGGAGTTTATGCACTTTAAAAAGTCTGCGGCTCGTTATGGATCCGTCACGGCCACCGGAGCTGATCGCGGCCACTTGTCAATGCTTGTGTACAGGCTGCGCCACGGCAGTTTCGGAGCGCCCATTAGCGGCTCTCCACATTACATCACTAAAGATAGTCTATTTTTGATGGATAATAGCCTAATAATAATAATATTAATAATAATAATCGTCATACTATCGTCTATCGGCCCTAAATTGAAGGTTGTGATGATGCTTCGTTTCCTTGCCATAATGTATTCTCTTGAAAATTCTTTATTGTCAAATGTGTGTTGAATAAAACTCCTATTAGGAATTTCACCATTCAATGTGAATTTATCTGAGAATATTTTTAAATAAGGAAATCTATTTAGTCCTACACTTCAGATAAATTACAAATGAGATGCTTGATAACTAACTTTTAAGCGTAGCTTTTGAGCCAAGAAATTTTTCTTAGCAGTGTTCTCGTGTGTAATTCTCAGAGGCTTGATTAATACAGACCCAAATTTGAGTTTAGTCAATAGAGTGAAATTATTTTCATATAGTCCTTAAAGGTTTTGAGTGATATTGATTCCCAGATATTTAAATTTAGATTTTACCATGCAAAGGGGAAACATGGAATCAGGCATATGCCTGGCAAGTGTGTTAACAGGCATGCATTCACTTTTAGAGATATTCAACTTATAGCCAGAGAAGGTCCCAAAATTGTGTAAGACTTTGATAATGTCATTGATGCATGATAAAGGATCTGAAATATAAAGAAGCAGGTCATCAGCATATAATGAGAGCTTATGTTCGACACCCCACTTAACCCTGCCATGAAAAAAGGGTGTAGATTTTAGTGCTAAAGATGGGTTCAATTGCAATTGTAAACAAAAGCACCCCTGCCAAGTGCCCCTTGACAAAGGAAAATTTTTTGACCTCCATTTATTAGTAACCACTGTAGCAACTGGAGAAATATACAGCAGACGAATCCACTCTATAAATTTGGTGCCGAATCCGAACCTATCCATAGTGAAAAAAGATGGGTGGTCCCATTCCACCCGATCAAATGCCTTTTTGGTATCTAATGATGCTAAAATTTCAGGGGAGTCTTAAGAAGAGGTGGTGTAAAGAACTTTTAAGAGGCGACGGATGTTAGAAAATATGTGCTGACCTTTTATAAAATGGTCTGGTTAACGAAGATGATATTGACTAAGGGAGACTCTAATCAGGCAGCAAGTAATTTTGCTAAAATGTTGAGATCTCGTTTAACAAAGAAATTGGTCGATATGAGCTACATTTGTTGTGGAACAAACTATGGTCTTCTCAAATTTGTCAATAAAGCTCAAGAAGCAGAGTTCCAGATCAAAATAAGACTTTATTGTCACAGCAACAAAGCCGAGATGACGGCCGCCGCATCTGAAGTCTTTGTCTGTTAGCTCATCTGTTTTATTCCTTTTTCTCTCACCAAAGCTGGTAGTCTGCAGACACCCGATCACGCAGCCCTTCCCTCATGGGCACCCATCAAGGCCACGCTCAACCAACCACGAGCGGCTCCCCGATTTCCTGGGCGTACCCACTTAGGAAGTCGCTGATACGGTATTCATGCCCCTCTTAGGCACCATGCACCTCTTGTGCACACACAAAAACTCTTTACTACTCTAACGCATGCGTGTCTTTTGACATCTGGAGCCTCTTATGCCTGTTACTTTAACTTAAATTATCTAGATTCGATTTGGTGAAGCCCTTTCCTCAATCGCCGCCACAGGTTTGACCCTAGCAACCACGCAAACAATTCACCATTTTAATTTACCTCATTAGTCTTTTATTGTTTGCGTGTTTGCCAAGCGTTCACCTGCTACGGCTCTCGTCAAGTTCAGGCTTCTTGCCAGTCCCTTCGTGGTCGCCAATTTATTTGTTGTGGAACAAACTATGGTCTTCTCAAATTTGTCAATAAAGCTCAAGAAGCAGAGTTCCAGATGTCAAAATAAGACTTTATTGTCACAGCAACAAAGCCGAGATGACGGCCGCCGCATCTGAAGTCTTTGTCTGTTAGCTCATCTGTTTTATACCTTTTTCTCTCACCAAAGTTGGTAGTTCCGGTTTTTGTTATTGGTTATGCCTATCTGGTTTGCCACAATGACTAAATCTTGAGCACTGACTATCCCAGGTCAAGGACATTATGGGTATTAAAACGCACTTGTGCTCATGTGCTCAGATATGCTTATCAGTGGAATTTGCTAGATCAGCCACTTTGGCCACTTTTATTAATGGTGGAATGTGGTTAGATCAACCATTTTAAATGTCAAATTTGGCTACTTGTTCCTGCCTACTGCTGGAAACTTCTAGAAATGACCCAGAGTATATTGGGTTATTTAAGGTAACTTGGTACAATCCAATGGAAACCACCAGTATTGCCCAATGGATAGGCCCTCTCAGACTTAAAATATTAAGTAAGAGTAAGAATACCATATTGAGTAAATAGCATAATATATAATAGAATTACACAATACATTTTGGTGGATCTTTCTGGGGCTTCAACAAAAGACTTTGTCAGAGTGTAACAGACTTGATTGTATTTCATTTTCTAATTAGTTTTTGTACTTATTTTTATATTCTGTGGGTTTATGTAAAAAGTCTGCTCTATCTGTCTTACAAAACGCGGACTTTTATTTTGACGGGTATTTGCAGCCTTCAGAGTGCTAATGATTGCATCAGTAATGGAAGGGAGTACTCAATGATTGTTACAGTTCATCACGGTTTCCAAAGTTTACCAGTTTATTAAGCAAACCGTAACTTTTTTACGCCCCTCGGGCCGGGCTTCGGGGCAATTTTCACGTCATAGTTCAGACTCGGGCTGGGCCGTGGGCCTGTTTTAGGCTTCTCCTTTTATATTTTAGACATCCATCAATTACTGATGAAAAAGAGAGATAAGTGCATCTTTAACGATTATGATTATAATGAAAGAGTTTTTGTTTTTTTTGTTTTTTATTTCGTTAAGTAGTAATTTAAAGTTTTCTATAGATATATTTATCATGTCTATGAAATGATTGTTTTGATAGTTGTACTTTACACAATTATGTTGTTTAAGGAATATTTTCAGGTAAAGAGGTACTGTGGTGGCTTCTGCCGGTGCTGTAAGGAATCATTCTTCAAGTCTTGGGGTTTTGATTCCAGAAGATAGACTTTATTCTTCAGATGAAATAAAGCCGAGAAAAACTCTGTAGAGCAATCTCCAGACTCTTTTTCTGTACTCTCTTATATACTGTTCTTTTTCTAGGCGTGTTCAGTACATTTCATTCATATTTGTTATGGGATCACAATGCAGTCATGGGGCCTTAATTTTATGTTCTGTGAAAATAAGGGACCCATTATGTGCCATCATGTGCTTATCATGTACTTCACCATATGTCTGCACATTCCATTCTCATACAGATTTCTATACATGCAGGCAAATACACATGATTATAATAGTAGAATTACTTAATACATAAATGGCTATATTCACATTGATTATACTTGGATAATTTATATTTTGATTAATTAAAAACTTGCACAGTACCTCTAGAAAAGAGTTAAGTATGTAAAGTTTTTGGTTTTGTATGTATATATGATCTTTTTTTACTGTTTTATGAATGGTATTGTTTTTTTCCCCGTCTTCAAAGAAGACCAAATTGCTTGTTTTTGTGTACATTAATGAAGAAAAACAAGTCAGAATAACACCACAACACACAAGTAATGTCTTTTTTTTTCTTTTTCTTTTCTAAGGCACGTATGTAAAAGCTACTTAAACGTCCTAATCAAACTATGGCCTAATATTGGCTTAAAGGGGTCCTATTATGCTCTTTTACAAAGTCTTGATTTTGTTTTGGGGGTGTACTAAAACATGCTCTCATGCTTAGTGGTTCGAAAAACGCATTATTTTTCACATAATTGACATTATTAAAACACCTTTCTCTAAACGCCTACCGAAAAACGAAATGTTTTGTGATTGGTTAGCTGTCCCAGTGTGTTGTGATTGGCGAACAGCTTAGACAGTGTTTCAGTACTGCCACGCCCCTTGCCAAAGCAGCAAGTTCCGTCTGCTCCGGTATAGTTAAGGATGGCGTCAATATCGCCATATCAATTTGAGCCGGATTCAGACCCCGAGAATTAGTGTTGCTTTCGTCAACGAAAATTATGACTAAATATAGTCAACGAACCTTTATCACGTGACGAAAATGAGACGAGACGATACGTAAATGCTGGTCATGTGACGATGGCTATAATTAAATGTATAATGCAATATCATTGACGAATAAAAACGAGACTAAATGTGGTTTACAAAATAAAAACCATGCTAAAATGTCTCTTAATTTTCGTTGACCAAAACGAGACGAAACTAAATGTTATAACGTTATTTCGTCTCGTTTAGTTGCGTTATTATTATTATTATTAGTATTTCTGTTTCCTGTGTCTCGCTTCAGGGGCTGCATCAGGTCGCACTGCGCAGACACAGGCGACATCACTTCCTCAAGCCCCACTCATGGCATTATTTAGAGCAGTGTTTCCCAACCGGGGTGCCGTCTGTCGAGAGCAGGGGTGCAGTGTAAAAAATCATTTTTTAATATTTTTAAATTGCTAAAATGTTCAAAAAAGCAGCTATTATATAATATCCATTTCTAATGTCGCCAATAATTAGAGATGCACCGAAATTCCGGCTGCCGAAAATTAGTTCACCGCTCAGGATTCACTTTCACGTGGTGTGACGCTCTGCGTATGTTTCCGCTCTATGCGTGTGAGTGCTCAGTCGCTCACGGCCCATGTGAGTCCTCCATTCATATACCGTTCACGCTCATCGGAACAGCAAAGTCCACTCAAAAATCGAGCTGACAGGAAACATGGATGTAGTACAGTATTGTTTCTGTCTGCAATAGCCCTACTGTGTTGTAACAAGGTGTGGTATATGGGCAACTCTGGTAACGCTGCCCTCTCATTCATTGATCTGCTAACCGTTATGCTCATGTGTCCTCTGATTATAATAGCTTTCTAGGATTAAACATTATTTGGATAATTGGTAAAACATTTTTAAAAAAATCCTCTTTAATAGCCCTTGTAACGGGTGACAAGCAGTGAGACATGTGGATCCATCTGCAGGCTTTATTTTAGAGACGTGGTAAACAGGCAAGGTCAAAACACTGGCAAACAGGTATATGGCGGGCAAAAGCACAAGAATGGTCCTAGGGCTAGCGTGGGTCGACGATCGGCAGACAGAATCACGGGGCGAGACGAGAGGGAGAAATCCAAGAAAACAGGCAAAGATCAAAAACCGCAAACACAGGCAAACAATGGAAAACACGGAACTCGGAAAGGGTCAGGCTAAACATCTCAGCGAGAATGGTTAGAGTGGGTTTTATATAGTGAGTGAGGTGATTAGAAACAGCTGTGTGCAATGAGTGCAAATCAGTGCAGTTTGCAAATCGTGCAAAGAATGATGGGAAATGTAGTCCGGGGTAATATGCAACAGTTTGTGTAGTGCGAGAATCAATGTAAAGGAAAGGGTGACCTCTAGTGGTGAATAAACGGAAGTCCATGAACTGAATTCGTGACAGCCCTACTGTGTGTTAGATCTACCTGAAAAACTAAAAAGCAATTTTTCATTTGTAGGCCTATCGTGATTTTTTAAAAATTTGTGCTATCATTAGTAATTTCTTTATTTGTTCTTGTTTTATTATTAACTGCTTAGCCTCCTTGTCATTTTTTTATTCAATTCAAAGTTTTAAATCAAGCTATCTCGTGCTACTGCAACAAAATTACCCAACTGTAAAAAAATCAAAATAGCTAGTTATAATGGTAATTAAACAAAGTTTTGCTCACTCAGTCTATCTCACAATGTTTACATATGAATAAAATCCTACATTAAAATCTGTCATATAAATTGGTCTCTTCATTAGAAATTAGCCTACTGATTGCCACCATTGATGGACATTTTTTTTATAATATTAAAAATAGCTGTATGAGATTATATTCTGCAGTTCTTCCCTGTTTTACCGAATATCTATACTTTTCAAATTACCATATCGAAGTTAGAAATTGAAATATTGTGACAAAATTAATTTTGTAGGGTGCCACAAATTTGTTAAAATTTCCAAAGGGTGCCGCGACTACAGAAAGGTTGGAAACACTGATTTAAATATGAAACCAACATAGTTAAGTCTGACACAGAGAAAGGGACTAATAGCCGGCCAGCCGGGGTTTGTCTTTATTTAAATTAGGTTGTGTACTTCTAACATGTTTGGTTGGTAAAATAAATGTTGTAAATTCAAATCAGAGCGTCTTCCTGGATAGGTTGTCTGGAATGGATGTATAATAAGATAACCTTGTCTGAAATGGGTTTGGCTAATATAAAATTTTGGTTTTGTCTATACTACTATGTATTATACTATATTGACTGGGTTAAATAGAATTGCATTACTAAAAAGAGACTAAAATAAAATTTTCGTCGACTAAAACTAGACTAAATGTTATCAGTTTTCGTCGACTAAAACTAGACTAAAATGCTCAGACTTTTAGTTGACTAAAACTTGACTAGACTAAAAAGAGTATGAACGTGACTAAAATTAAATGTTACGATCTTTAAAGTTCCAGGGGTGGGAACGTAACAGTTAGTTATCAATATTGTTGTGATAGTGGAGATTGTAGAAAGAACAAGGCACGAATAGCGTTTAACCCCAATTAAATGGTTTAAATTTCCTCAAGCCTAAGCCACTAAACAGGGTGTGAGCTATATACACAATGCATGATTTAGAAAACAAAAGAAAAAAGAAAACATTAAACTAAGGGGAAAAAAGGAACGAGGGTGGCGCCAAATCAACAAAAGAAATAAACCAAAAATAGTTCCTAAACTAAGTTCCAAAAAAACCCTCTAACTTAACTAACCAAAGAAAAATGCAGAAAACAAACCCGCAATCTTCGGCATATGCGACACCACAACTTAACTACACTAACTACAAAACAAAAATACAAAGAAGGTGCTCACCTCTTACCTAGTGTGTCTAACACTTGTTAACTGCGGGTTCTGCTAGGTCGCATGATACGCTAATCTGTTCCCCATTCCCCCCCAGTAAAAGAAGAGAACAGTTAACTCTTATCAACGCTCAACTCAGAATCTGACTAGTGCAAAAACACAAGCATTAGGTTCACACATTCACTACGGAAGAATACAAACTCTAAACACAAGTCTCAACTCAAAACACCTGTACACACACACACTGCTATTCAGCACAGCACGCCGAGAGACCTTTAACCAGCAGGGTAACACCGGATTGGCTGCAGAGACGACGCCCTTAATGATGATCGACAGCCGCCTCCTCCATCCAGCAGAGACCTGAGAGCAAAGACGACAGGCTAGAGAGCAGAGTGGTAGAGACAGAAGAGGGAGGGAAGAAAAAGAGAAAACAAAACACGCAGCACGTAACACTAATAAAAACTAAAATGACAGTTTCACACAAAGACTAGACTAAAATTAAAACAGGCCGCCAAAAACAACACTACCGAGAATATTGACCAAGAGGTTCGTGCAGAACTTTTGCACGTATGGATATTGCAAGACATATTATATGTGATAATGTTTTATTTTGGTTGTTTTGTGAAAAACTTGATGAATTGCTACATAAAAATGCCTCTTCTTACGATCTTGGTTTTCTCTGATGCAGCTAACATCTCCATTCAGCACTTCGCTTCGTCGTCAGTCCTATTACATCTCAAACACCAGCGTACGTGAAACCACAAGAAACCGTCGCCCACAGGGAGAACCCAACAGTTCGATTGTCTGTAGGGTGGGAAGTTATTTGTAATGGGATGTGTCGAGTAATGGGGCTGCCCGGGTGGTGTGGCATCACAATACCCCGGAAACCCCACACAAGTGAATTAGTCAAATCTCTTCGTTGTAGCGGCATATGCTTAGTGTGCTGGTATGAAAAAAAGGAGCCTGAATGAAAACTTGCACTCCGTGTCACAAAAAGACTGATGTAATATAGGTTTGGAACTGTTCAAAGTTTGAAATTGGCTGGATTCTTTCCGACCATCCATTTTTGATACTACTTTTTTTCTAAATAAAAATCTGAAAAGAGTTGTATTTCCGTTTTTTTTGTTGGTCCTATTGAAATTCTAGTGTGAGCAAAAACGTCACCATACATATTAAGGGCATAGAGCTGTGTGTTTATTGAACTCATCATGGTCATAGGTTGTTTTTCTGGCGAAAAATTGGGGCCACCTTCAAAAAAAAAACTGTGGCGTCAAAATGTGAAACGGCCTATTGTTAGTAACTATCAAATAATAGTTCAACAAAAAGTGTCAATTATAAATACACTATAATGGGGGGTGCCGGAGCGTGAGTCTGGGGGATGTGCTCTGGTCGTTGAGGGGGGGGGTGACATGACCGTCATAGTACTGTCCAGGTGGAAGGGCGGAACCGGGCCGGGGAGTGAGTGGGTTTGTCGAAAAAACTGTTAAGCTAGGGTGATAAGTGATATAGGGTCGGTGGGGGCGAGTTTATTTGGGGGGGCTAGCAGTGGGTACAAAAACTTTGATAACAATACAAAAACAATGGCAGCAGTGTTAACTGACGGGGTAGAGAGAGTGAGCGCCTAACCGCGGGTATTGACAGACGGCGAGTTGGTTCTCAAGGTAGCCCGGACTGAATAACAGTCAGGGTGCGAACCCACGACTGGTCACGGGCTCTCTGAGGAAACCTCGAAGGAACGAATACATAAGAAGGAAAGAGTTCACTACACATATCAAGGTGCATAGGATAAATATCATATAAATGGTCAATAAAATCACAATTGCACCTAAATGTGAGGTCATAATAAAATGGAGTCAGATAACAGTTTAATTGGAATTAAATTACTTTGCCATGCTGAAAAGACCAAAACGTGCAAGAAGCTTTCCCCGCTCTATTTGAAACCATCATTGGGCCGATTGGGCGGGCCTTACACTGGCTAAAATAGATGCTTATAATTTTTTTGCCAGTTTACATCCTGCTATCTTCCAAGTAAACCATCTGTAATCCCTAACCCTACTTACTACGGATCGGAAAAGGGACAATAATAATTTCTGATCTTTTTTGACTGGATCTGAAGTCAAACCAAAATATTTTAATTTTAGTTTTAGCAATGCTTAAAGTTGCGGTCTCTAACTTTTTTTGGTTAAAAATTATCCAAAATCAATATTTGAGCAAGTACATAACCAGCCAGTGTTCAAAACTATCACCTTACTTAAGCCTGATTCACAATGGTTATCTTATAATAATGTTTTCTAATTTGAGTGGTACGGGTAGGTTTTTCGCGGGAAATTCGAGCATGGCACTATGTCACTTCTGTAAACATAAAAAAGTTGTCCCGGCTAGTAGGCTATCGCATGTGAGGATCCTGCAGGTGACGGATTGTTTATAGCCTTTTCTCACAGCAGCCGGAATAATTAAATGCCATAAAATAATTTTGATGGCGGATTGTAATCCAGAAAGGATTATATGAAACACATGTGAGTGAAATTAAATTATATTCTTATTTTAAATGTGCTTCTGATTACAGATAGCCTGGGATTACACAAGATCTGTATTTTAAAGACAACCAGTTCGAAGGGAGCATAATTTGCTTTTTGGGTTAAAATAATTTCTTAATTTGAAATTCGAATGGTATGACAATTAGATATTAAACTGTACAGAAATTGAAATCTACACGCTAATATATCAGAATGAATGAAATTAATCAGACTGAATCAGAATGAGCTTTATTGCCAGGTATGTTTACACATACGAGGAATTTGTTTTCGTGACAGAAGCTTCCACAGTGTAACAGAATGACATTGACAGAACAAAAAACACAGATAATAAAATATAAATAAAAAATAGAACAAGTAAATAAGGAATAAAAAATATATAACTTGACATTTATAATTTTTTTGATATAAATTTTTCATTCACTTCTAGGACAACTTCTAGCACTGTCACTTCCTGTTTGTTGCTGCCGTGTGTTTTGAGTTTGAGCTCCGTCAAGTTAATTCTTTGTCGTCTAATTTTTTATCTTAAAATCAATTTTATACACCATCCTTTTTCAGTTTTATAACGTGTGTATATATCCCCTATCGTATTCTACAACTAAAACAATCAGAGCGCCTTGTTATCATTGGTTCTATTTTTGACTTTCCGAGTCCGCTTTTAGCATATAGCCCGCTAGCATCGCCAGTGTGGTAGCAGCTAATCTCGCTTACACTAATACTCTATTCACACACATTACCATTGTTTTACTCACTGTTACTTGCTTTAATGGCGGATGTGTGTCTACCTTTTGAGTGCAGGTGAGGACACGTTCGAGCTGCATTCGGTGCAGCTCGAGCTGGAGGCCGTGGAGAAGCAGATCCGTGACCTGGTGACGAAGCAGACCCAGCTGAGAGAGCGGAGAGCCGCGCTGGAAACATGCCGGGCTGACGCTCACAAGTCTGGGGTAAGTATACAGTGCGCTGCTAACACTTCCACAACCTCTACTTCGTGTGTTTCTCTGCACAGGCCCGGTGCACCCAAGACGCGATCTTCCCAGATGTCCTTCACTCCGGCGCCGGGACACCACGGACCCTGGGTGCAGCCGCATCGGAAGACGCGAGCCAGGTCCCGGGCGACGACCTCTCCCCCTCCGCCGCCTCCGGTCTTCGAGATCTCCACCCGGAACCGCTTCGCTCCCCTCCGCGAGATGGAACGCGACGCTGTGATCGTCGTAGACTCCATCGTCCGGCATGTCCGTGTTATGTTAGCTGAAGGTAAAGTGCACACACACTTTTCTCTGGTGCTCGTGTTCTTGATGTTTCTGTGCAGATACCCACGATCCTGAAGGGCAACTAGAGCATCGCAGCGGTCGTGCTGCACGTGGGGCTTAACGACACCAAGCTGAAGAGGACGCTGAAGAGGGACTTCAGGAGCCTGGTCGAGACGGTGCGCCGCACATCGCCCGCAACGACTATCATCGTGTCAGGACCGCTTCCCACGTATGGACGAGGACACGAAAAGTTCAGTAGGCTTTTTTGCTTTAAATGAATGGTTATTGTCTTGGTGTAAAGAACAGAAACTGCTCTTTTTTAATAATTGGAATCTTTTCTGGGAGCTTCCTAGGCTTTTTCGTGCTGATGGTCTGCACCCCAGCAGAGTTGGAGCGGAGTTCATGTCGGACAACATCTCCAGGACGATGCGCTCCATGTGACTAGTAAGCCAAATCTCAAATAACTGCCCTGATGACTTTTGTTCTACCCGCTTAATTGATAGAAGTACTTGTGCTGTCCAATAAAGACTGTGTCTGTTCTCTGAATAGTGAGGTCATAATATAAATTTAATGCAGGATCTAGATAAAATATGATCGTGATTAAACCAGAAAATTTTAAAATAAATGAACAAAAGCAATTTTTCAAGTTTGGGCTCCTAAACATTAGATCACTCTCACCCAAAGCAGTTATTGTAAATGAAATATTCACAGATAATCGTTTTGATGTACTCTGCTTGACTGAAACCTGGCTAAAACCTAATGATTATATTGGTCTAAATGAGTCTACTCCACCAAGTTACTGTTATAAGCATGAGCCCCGTCAGTCTGGTCGTGGTGGCGGTGTTGCAACAGTATATAGTGATTTTCTCAATGTTACTCAGAAGACAGGATTCAGGTTTAACTCATTCGAAATACTAAATGCTTAATGTTACACTGTCAGATATGCAAAAGAAATCAATCTTATCTCTTGCTCTGGCTACTGTGTATAGACCACCAGGGCTGTATAAAGATTTCCTAAAAGAATTTGCAGATTTTCTTTCAGACCTATTGATTAATGTTGATAAACCGCTAATTGTCGGAGACTTTAACATTCACGTTGATAATACAAATGATGCTTTAGGACTTGCGTTTACTGACCTAATAAACTTTTTTGGAGTCAAGCAAAACGTCACCGGGGCCACTCATCGTTTTTAATCATACGCTAGATTTAATTATATCGCATGGAATTGATCTTAATGATATAGATATAGTACCTCAAAGTGATGATGTTAGTGACCATTTCTTTGTATCGTGCATGCTGCGTATTACTTATATTAACTATATGGCTCCGCGTTATCGTCCGGGTATAACTATTGTTCCAGCCACCAAAGACAGATTCACAAATAACCTGCCTGATTTATCTCAACTGCTCTGTGTACCCATAAATACACATGAACTAGACGAAATAACTAGCCACATGGGCACTATCTTCTCTAATACATTATAAGCTGTTGCCCCATCAATTGAAAAGGTTAGAGAAAAACGTACTGTGCCATGGTACAACAATAATACCCATTCTCTCAAGAAAAAAAACTCGTAGTCTTGAGCGCAATGGAGAAAAACTAACTTGGAAGTTTTTTAGAATTGCGTGGAAAAACAGTATGTCCAGCGATAGACAGGCTCTAAAAGCTGCCAGGGCCGAGCATATACATAAACTCATAGAAAATAACCAAAATAATCCAATGTTTTTATTTAGCATAGTGGCTAGATTAACAAATAATCAGATGCCACCCAATCTAAATATTTCATCACAGTTTATTAGTAATGACTTTATGAATTTCTTCAATGATAAAATAGATAACATCAGAATTACAATAACAAATGTAGATTTTACAGCGTATAATGCTTCATTCATCGTACCAAAATATAAACTGCAGTGCTTTACAACTATAAGACAGGAAGAGCTAAATAAACTTATCACGGCATCTAAACCAACAACATGTTTATTATATCCTGTACCCACAAAATTATTGAAAAGAGTTGTACCTGTAGCGAAAAAAAAAGAAAAAAAAAAAAAAAAACCCCCTTCTCAATATTATTAACTCGTCGTTGTCTTTAGGTCCCGTCCCAAAACCATTCAAGCTGGCGGTTAAGCCTCTTATTAAGAAACCACAACTATATCCTAGTGAACTGGCTAATTACAGATCCATTTCAAATCTTCCGTGTATGCCTACAATTTTAGAAAAAGTTGTGTCTGCTCAATTGTGCTCCTTCCTGCAAAAAATATCTCTATGAAGAATTTCAGTCAGGTTTCAAGCCCCACCATATCACAGAAACTGCACTTGTTAAAATTACCAATGACTTGCTTCTTGCGTCAGACCAAGGCGGTGTCTCATTGCTAGTTTTACTTGATATTAGTGCTGCATTCGATACTATAGATCAAGACATACTCATATATCGATTACAAAACTATACAGGTATTCAAGGGCAGGCTTTAAGATGGTTTAGATCCTACCTGTCCGATCGCTACCACCTTGTTCATTTAAATGGGGAGTCATCTCAGTTATCACCAGTAAAATATGGAGTGCCTCAAGGATCTGTCCTAGGTCCTCTACTATTTTCGATATACATGTTGCCCCTTTGTAATATTATTAGAAAATACGGGATTATTTTCCACTGTTATGCTGATGATACTCAACTATATATCTCAACAAGAAGATATATCTCTAAATTATCTAAGCTAACAGAGTGTGTTAAAAATGTAAAAGATTGGATGACCTATAATTCTTTCCTATTCAATTCGGATAAGACAGAGTTATTTCTTATTGGACCAAAAGACAGTATGCCGAATCCCGTGGATTACAATTTGCAACTAGACGGATGTACTGCTACTTCCTCTACAGTCAAAAATCTGGGTGTTATATCAACTTGTCTTTTGAAAATCATATTTACCATTGTTACAAAAACAGTATTCTTCCATCTTAGAATCATTGCCAAGTTATGAAACATGATACTTGTTTCTGATGCAGAAAAGCTAGTTCATGCATTCATGACCTCTAGACCTGACTAATTGTATGCACTGCTAGGTGGTTGTCCTGCATCTTCAGTAAACAAGCTACAGGTAGTCCAAAATGCAGCGGCTAGAGTCCTTACCAGGTCAAGAAAATATTATCATATTACCCCAATTTTACAGTCTCTGCACTGGCTACCTGTTAAGTTCTTTATCAGTTACAAAATATTATTACTTGCCTATAAGGCCTTTAATGGGTTAGCTCCTGCGTACCTAACTAGCCTTCTGTCACGCTACAATCCATCACGCTCCCTAAGGTCGCAAAATTCTGGACTTTTGGTAGTACCTAGGATAGCAAAGTCCACTAAAGGAGGTAGAGCTTTTTCGCATTTGGCTCCCAAACTCTGGAATAGCCTTCCTGATAACGTTCAGGTTTCAGACACACTCTCTCTGTTTAAATCTAGATTAAGACACATCTCTTTGGCCAAGCATTCAAATAATGCATCTCATAATTTTTACTGCAGTTATATCTAATCAAATGCACATTTATTATTATTATTCTTTAGTTTGGGTTAAAAAAAATCAATTTTGCTTGGTTGGAACAGGCAGCTACGCGAATTATGTTTCTATTTGTTTCTCTGTTTTTTGCCACAGAATTGACATCCCGTGGTACCTAGGATTTACACAAGCTTCAGTCTGGATCCAGAACACCTGAGAAGAGATGATGCCAACCCCTCAGAGGACCTCAGATGATGCCAACCCTGAAACAACATACAGAACTACCACATTTTTGCTATAAGTTTGATTGCATCATATCATAATTGCTGTTAATATTATTCATCGTCTGTTTTATTACTTCTTAAATTGATTTTTCCGTACTGCTTGTTCGTCTGGTCAGAGGAAACTGGCCCCCCGACTGAGCCTGGTTTCTCCCAAGGTTTTTTCTCCATTCTGTCACTAATGAAGTTTTGGTTCCTTGCCGCTGTCACCACTGGCTTGCTTAGTTGGGGACACTTAATTTCCAGCAATATCGTTGACTTGATTGCAAAGATACTATTTAAATTGAACTGAGCTGGATGATGACATCACTTAATTGAATGATGAACTGTCTTTAACTAAAAAATGTGTGTTTACTATTGTCATTTTGCATTATTGCCACTATTTTCCTAATTAATGCTGTTCAATTGCTTTGACACAATCTGTATTGTTAAAAAAGCTATATAAATAAAGGCGACTTGACTTGACTTGACAATTGTGTTTGCGGTATCTTAACATAGACAGTGTTTTTTTTTTTTTTTGTATGTACAGGTACTGTATATTGTGTGCAAATTGAAATGTAGACTGAGTATGATTGTTAGATAAATAAGTGTATGAGTGAATAAATAGTGTGTGTTGCACAGTTATTTTTAAGTGTTCATGAGATGGATTGCCTGATGGAAGAAACTGTTCCTGTGTCTGGTCTTTCTGGTGCTCAGTGCTCTTTAGCGTCGACCAGATGGCAACAGTTCTAAGAGGGAGTGTGCTGGATGTGAGGGAGTGATTCTGCCAGCCCTTTTGCTCACTCTGGATAAGTACAGTTCTTGGAGAGAAGGGAGGGTTGTACCAATGATTCGCTCAGCAGTCCGGACTACCCTCTGTAGTCTTCTGAGGTCAGATTTGGTAGCTGAACCAAACCAGACAGTTTTTGAAGTGCACAGAACAGACTCGATGACGGTTGAGTAGAACTGTTTCAGCAGCTCCTTTGGCAGGTTGAACTTCCTCAGCTGGCGAAGGAAGTACAACCTCTGCTGGGCCTTTTTCACAATGGAGTCAATGTGAGTGTCCCACTTCAGGTCCTGAGAGATTGTGGTGCCCAGGAACCTGAATGACTCCAACTGCAGTCACAGTGCTGTCCATGATGGTGAGTGGGGGGAGTGCAGGGGGGTTTCTCCTGAAGTCCACGGTCATCTCCACAGTTTTGAGCGTGTTGAGCTCCAGGTTGTTGAGACTGCACCAGACAGCAGCTGCTCGACCTCCTGTCTGTAAGAAGACTCGTCACCGTCCTGAATGAGGCCGTTGAGTGTGGTGTCGTCTGCAAACTTCGGGAACTTGACAGAGGGGTCTTTAGAGGTGCAGTCGTTGGTGTACAGGGAGAAGAGCAGTGGAGAGAGAACACAACCCTGAGGAGCACCAGTGCTGATCGTACGGGTGCTGGATGTGTATTTTCCCAGCCTCACTAGTTGCTGCCTTTCTGTCAGGAAGCTGGTGATCCACTGAAAGACGGATGTGGGCACGGAGAGCTGAGATAGTTTTTGGGCAGGAGGAGGTTTGGGATGATAGTGTTAAAGGCCGAGCTGAAGTCCACATACAGGATCCTCACATAAGTCCCTGGTGTGTCTAGATGTTGCAGAACATAATGCAGTCCCATGTTTACTGCATCGTCCACAGACCTGTTTGCTCTGTAGGTAAACTGAATAGGATCCAGCAGGGGTCCAGTGATGTCCTTCAGGTTGGTCAGCACCAGTTTTTTCAAAAGACTTCATGACCACAGAGTTGGAGCCACAGGCCTGTAGTCATTAAGTAATGTAATTTTGGATTTTTTTGGGATGGGGATGATGGTGGAGCGCTTGAAGCATGAAGGGACTTCGCACAGCTCCAGTGATCTGTTGAAGATCTGTGTGAAGATGGGGGCCAGCTGGTCAGCACAGGATTTCAGACAGACTGGTGTAACACAGTCTGGGCCTGGTGCTTTTTTCCTTTTCTGCTTCCGGAAGACCTGGCGCACCTCGTCTTCACTGATCTGAATTGCAGGTGTGGGGGAGAGGGGGGTTGCTGGAGGTGTGAATGGTTGTGTGGAGAGGTGTTCAGGGCGGGTGTGGGGTGTTTTTTCAAACCTGCAGTAGAACTCGTTCAGATCGTCTGCCATGTGTTGATTCTCCGCAGTGCTGGGGGATGGTGTCTTGTATTTGGTGATTTCTTTTAGACTTTTCCACAATGATGCTGGATCACTGGAAGAGAATTTAATTTTTATTTTTTCAGAATAATTCCTCTTTGCCACTCTGATCTCCTTTTCCAGTGTGTTTTTAGCCTGTTTATACAAGACATTATTCCCCTTCCTGTGAGCATCTTCTTTGGCCTGACGGAGCTGTCTGAGTTTTGCAGTGAACCATGGTTTGTCATTGTTGTAAGTTAAGTGAGTCCAGGTAGGAATGCACATGTCTTCACAGAAACTGATATAAGATGTTACAGTCTCTGTGAGCTCGTCCAGATCGGTGGCAGCAGCTTCAAAAACGCTTCAATCAGTGAGGTCAAAACAAGCTTGTAAATCCTGCTCTGCTTCATTAGTCCATCTTTTTACAGTCCTTAATACAGGTTTAGCTGATTTCAGTTTCTGCCTGTAGGTCGGTATAAGATGAACTAAGCAGTGATCAGAGAGCCCCAAAGCTGCTCGTGGGACAGAGTGATATGCATTCTTTATTGTGGTGTAACAGTGATCCAATATATTACTGTCTCTGGTGGGACATGTGATGTGCTGTCTGTATTTTGGCAGTTCACGGGAGAGATTGGCTTTATTAAAGTCCCCGAGAATGATTAAAACAGAGTCCGGGTGTTGTTGTTCTGTGTCTGTGATCTGATCAGCGAGTTTTTGTAAAGCTGAGCTCATGTGTGCTTGCGGTGAGGAATGTAAACACTCACTTGAATGAACGAGCAAAACTCCCGCGGCTAATAGAACGGCTTGCAGTTAATGAAGAGCACTTCTAGATCTGAACAGCACATCTTCTTTAACACAGTTACATCTGTTCACCACCTCTCATTGATGTAAAAGCATGTCCCGCCGCCGCGTGATTTCCCCGTTGATTCTGCGTCGCGGTCCGCTCTGAACAGCTGAAAGCCCGGGAGACTCAACGCGCTGTCCGGGATGGCGTCTTTCAGCCAGGTTTCCGTGAAACACAGAGCAGCAGAGTTAGAAAAATCCTTATTTGTCCGGGAGAGCAGAAGGATTTCGTCTGTTTTGTTGGGTAAAGAGTAGAGGTTCGCCATATACTCATAGTCACGCCATGCTGATGTTGTTAACATTAATAATTTGAGAATAAAGTATAACAATAATAATAATTTGCACGGTTTGATGTGACATGAGCTAATCTATCGTTAGATTTAATTACCATTGGTAGTGCGATTTATTGTAATGTTTTTTTCCGAAATTGGTCAGAACAAACGTGGCAGACTTGTTGCTTACTTGTTCAGATGACAATATATGGTGAAAATTCTTATTTGGGTCATATATTCCAAGACGTAGGCTAGAATCTGTGACTGCGAAGTACAGTATCCACACCGGAGCGGTGACTGACAGCCAAACACACTCCTCAAAACATTAGATTGATCTGCACTGGAGCCGTGCCAGAGTACAACCCATGCAATGAAGATAATTCTGCAAGTAACTGCAATTCCAGGTTTTCAAACAGAGATGGCGACAAAGAGGCAAAACTTACGGACTGCAGCTTTAAAAATATAGTGCATAAATTAATTATATTAAAGATGTAACATTTAATGTATAGTGTATTTCACTTTGATATTTAATCAAAGTATGTATGAACAGAACCTCTGGCCCTAGAACCATCCCTGAAGGGAGGTGAATCGAAAGACCTCGAAATGTACCAAGTACTTATCCTTGAATGCGAAAAGAGGGGGTGGATGGCATGAAGTCTTAAGGAGGAATTCCAGAGAGAGCCTTTTCCATCCTTTTGATCAGATATTCAACCTAAAATAAACTACTGGCTAACATCACCAAACAGGCAGAGTCAGCATTCAGGTGTCTGTGGCTGAAGCTCAGTGAATGCTGGAACACCTCACTCAACAAAGGGGAGAATTGGTAGGGTTGAGTGGATGTGGGGCCTGCCATAGGATGCCATTAGGGTTTGCCCTGGATGTGTTGTGGCCTCAAACTGACAAAACATCTGAGAACTGATGACTCTAATAAAGTTTCAAGGGTCCACACTACAAAGCTCTGTTAAGAAGTGGAATTGCTATCCATCTCACGCAAGATGCAAGGAAGTTCCTTGCCAATGAGATGGTACCAATGAACCAACTGCAGACTGTAAGAAATGAACTATGAACTGATTATACAAATGCACAGTAAAGTTGGCTGTACACTTTAAGGGGTTTGGACAAGTTCCTTGATGTTCTGATACTTTGACCACAAAAAAAACACTGGTGTTAAATTTGATCTGACATGAATCAAACTGCTGCTGTCTCAGAGAAGAAATATAAATGTTTTACAGACGTCTTTCACACCTACAGGAGGTGAGAATCTGGGTAGAAACTCAATTTTTATATATTTAATTGAAAACATACTTGATTTTTTTTATCTGTTCCTTCAGTGTCCGAGTGGTCTCTTGGGTTCCGTAGGCTGTGTCTCTCAGTGATTGGCTGGCTTCAGTCACATGATTCCCCTTGATCATTTCTGTCCAGTTGTCAATCATTTCAGGAAGTGCATATGATTATCATTTGTACACCAAGTCCTACAACACCAAGTCCTCCAACAACCTGATGATCAATAAGAACCAATCATTACGTGATTCATTTTCATTATTATCAGACCGTCATAAGCACTTATAAGAAACTTAACAGCTTATGGATTGCTTAAAGTTAAAAATCCCTATGAGTTTCTAATAGTTGTTTATAAACACATTTATTTTCATTATGACTAGCACACATTAAGTCTTTTGATTATTTGTTTTTGGTGGACAGTAGCTGAGTATTTTAACTTGTTACTGTAACTAAAGTAAATATTTCTATATCTGTATCTGTACAAAGTATTTTTATCTTGAGAAACTTTTACTTCACTCCATTTCAAAGCAAAATATTGTACTTTTTACTCCACAACATTTCATAAAAGCATCTTGTTCCTCTTTATTTTGAACTGAAGAAATTTGACACCCACTGCGAGGCATGAAAACAATGCTCACCACCAGTGTTGGGGGTAACGCATTACAAGTAACGCGAGTTACGTAATCAGATTACTTTTTTCAAGTAACTAGTAAAGTAACGCATTACTTTTTAATTTACAAGAGAATATCTGAGTTACTTTTTCAAATATAACGCAAGTTACTTTTTTTTTTTTCAATTTATTGATTGACATCTCTCCTGTCCCCATGCTGAGAGAAAACAGAAGATGTTACTGTAGTTCTAAAATAAATATGAAAATGCATTAATTCATCTCACACACACACACAAAAAACAGATCGGTATTCCTCAAAAGAATAAAAATATGCAACTCAGAATCTGACGCAAACCTGCAATAATTAAATGATAAACAACACAAATATCCTTTATGAATTTAATACCATTTTATTAACCAAGGTCTTTGGTGCTGAGATTCGATGACCCGTTTCAACCTTAGCTTATAAGCCGAATTACTCTAGACAAAAACATCTGTGTTTCGTTGTTTATATGCTGAATGTGTGTTTAAATTTCTTCTTCCTGCAGTCTACTGTAGCGATGTACATTTATGTTCCCTTCAAAAGCCCCCCCCCCCTGAGCTTATTCATTTCAACCTCTGGGTGAAAGGCTTTTTATTTGCCAAAAATATACTTTTTATTTTAACAACAAACAAGCAGCCTGTCCATATTTAAAAAGTAACGCCAAAAGTACGTAACGCTTACTGTTCCATAAAAGTAACTAATCACATAATGAGTTACTTTGTTTATGGAGTAAACCAAATGTTTGTAATGCATTACTTTTAAAAGTAACTTTCCCCAACAATGCTCACCAGTATCATTTTTACTACATGCGACCACACTAACGTTCCAGCCAGCCAGCCTGCCTTTTCCTTTTCCTTTAAATGGTTTTTGTAATTTCTTTTGTTTAGTGTCTTTAGTTGTGTTTTTTAATTTGTTAGTGCTTTGTTTGTGTGGTTTATGTTCGATATGAGACAACCTAGGTATTTATTTAATTTGGTTGATGTTAAACTGTAGTAAATAGGATGCGATCTTCCCAGATGTCCTTCACTCCGGCGCCGGGACACCGCGGACCCTGGGTGCAGCCGCAGCGGAAGACGCGAGCCAGGTCCCGGGCGACGACCTCTCCCCCTCCGCCGCCTCCGGTCTTCGAGATCTCCACCCGGAACCACTTCGCTCCCCTCCGCGAGACGGAACGCGACGCTGTGATCATTGGAGACTCCATCGTCCGGCACATCCGTGCTACATTAGTTAAAGGTAAAGTGCACACTCTCTGTTTCCCTGGTGCTCGTGTTCTCGCTGTTTCTGCGCAGATACCCGCGATCCTGAAGGGTGACGAGAGCACCGGAGCGGTCGTGCTCCACGCGGGGGTTGACGACACCAAGGTGCGGCAGACGGAGACGCTGAAGAGGGACTTCAGGAGCCTGATCGAGACGGTGCGCCGCACATCGCCCGCGATGACGATCATCGTGTCAGGACCGCTTCCCACGTATCGACGAGGACACGAAAAGTTCAGTATGCTTTTTGCATAAAACGCACTTGTTAAAATTCAACAGGGCTGTGTCTCATTGCAAGTTTTACTTGATCTTAGTGCTGCATTCGTTACTATAGATCATGACATACTCATAGATCTATTACAAAACTATACAGGTATCCAAGGGCGGCTTTATAAGATGGCTTTAAGATCCTACCTGTCCGATCGCTACCACATTGTTCATTTAAATGGGGAGTCATCTCAATTATCACCAGTAAAATATGGAGTGCCACAAGGATCTGTCCTAGGTCCTCTGCTATTTTCGATATACATGTTGCCACTTGGTAATATTATTAGGAAATACGGGATTAATTTCCACTGTTTTTATGCTGATGATACTCAACTATATACCTCAACAAGACCAGATGAAACTTCTAAATTATCTAAGCTAACGGAGTGTGTTAAAAATGTAAAAGAATGGATGACCAATAATTTTCTCCTATTAAATTTCGATAAGACAGAGATATTACTTATTGGACCAAAAGACAGTACGCCGAATCTCGTGGATTACAATTTGCAACTAGACGGATGCACGGTTACTTCCTCTACAGTCAAAAATCTGGGTGTTATATTAGATAGCAAATTGTCTTTTGAAAATCATATTTCCCATGTTACAAAAACGGCATTCTTCCATCTTATAAACATTGCCAAGCTACGAAACATGTTAACTTTTTCTGATGCAGAAAAGCTAGTTCATGCATTCATGACCTCTAGACTGTACTTTTGTAATGCACTGCTAGGTGGTTGTCCTAAATCTTCAATAGCTACAGGTAGTCCAAAATGCAGCGTCTAGAGTCCTTACCAGGTCAAGAAAAATATGATCATATTACCCCAATTTTACAGTCTCTGCACTGGCTACCTGTTAAGTTCCGTATCAGTTACAAAATATTATTACTTGCCTATAAGGCCCTTAATGGGTTAGCTCCTGCGTACCTAACTAGTCTTCTACCACGCTACAATCCATCACGCTCCCTAAGGTCGCAAAATTCTGGACTTCTGGTAGTACCTAGGATATCAAAGTCCACTAAAGGAGGTAGAGCTTTTTCGCATTTGGCTCCCAAACTCTGGAATAGCCTTCCTGATACCGTTCGGGGTTCAGACACACTCTCTTGGTTTAAATCTAGATTAAAGACACATCTCTTTGCCAAGCATTCAAATAATGCATCTCACAATCTTTTACTGCAGTCATAATCTTTTACTGCAGTTATATCTGATCAAATTATTATTTTTTAGTTTGGGTTAAACAAATCAATTTTGGTTGGAACAGCAGCTACGCTAATTTTGTTTGTATTTGTTTCTCTGTTTTTTTGCCACGGGATTAACATCCGTGGTAACTAGGATTTACACAAGCTTCAGTCTAGATCCAGAACACCTGAGAAGAGATGAGGCAACCCCTCAGCGGACCTCAGATGATGCCAACCCTGAAACAACATACAGAACTTACCACATTTTGCTATAGTTTGATTGCATCATATAATAATTGCTGTTAATATTATGCATCGTCTGTTTTATTACGTCTTAAATATATTTTTCCGTACTGCTGGTTCGTCTGGCCAGAGGAGAATGGCCCCCCGACTGAGCCTGGTTTCTCCCAAGGTTTTTTCCTCCATTTCTGTCACTGATGGAGTTTTGGTTCTTTGCCGCTGTTGCCTCTGGCTTGCTTTGTTGGGGACACTTCATTTCCAGCGTTTTCGTTGACATGATTGCAAAGATATTATGTAAACTGAGCTGGATGTTGACATCACGGAATTCAATGATGAACTGTCTTTAACGGAAAAATGAGTGTTTACTATTGATCTTTTGCATTATTGACACTATTTTCCTAATTATTGCTGTTCAGTTGCTTTGACACAATCAGTATTGTATAATGCGCTATATAAATAAAGGTGACTGACTTGACTTTACATGTTTCTCTTTTTTCTCTTAGGATATTTAATATGAAGTTACATATCTTCTTCAGGTTACCTTCCCCACATGTTTCCTAACTTAACTTGGAGGTTTGTAGCAGGCAATCATGGCAGATCACGCAGGGTTTGCATTAACATTAACAGAGTTGCTTAATACATCAACAAATATGTGGATTTGTGTGAATTAGCGGAACAAAATGTGTCAGAATAACATGAAACACACGTGAACGGTTGCATCAGTGAATCTGGACAATAGGCTCATTTGAGATGAGCAAAATCCAGTGATAGTCGTGAGATAAATGTTGGTAAGAACTGAATGACTTGCTCTGTCATGTGAGGTGGCCATGCCGTTCAGTGCAGTTGCTCTCCCCCGACTGCGCTGCCTAAAGCCATGATGGGGAATGACTGACTGACGTCACATCTTAAAGCTCAGTGGCTTAAAACAATCACAACGCTTTGTTGCTGTCTAAAATGTTTGCCAACTTTGCCCTTTAACTTTAAAATCAATTTGACTTATGTGTGCACATGTCATACTCTCTGATAGTGTGATATCTGTGTGGAAAATATTGATTCCAAACATTTTACAGAAATAACGTCTTATCTAAGTGGATGGAACATATACAGATTTTTGCGGAATTAAATTATAGGTACACTGTGTTACGTGTTCATTATATCAATCTTCAGTACTGTAGTTTCTCTTCTCTTTTTCCCTCTCTTTGCCAAAGTGTATCGTGCCTTTTAAACCTCTTGTGTCTGGTGTCTCATTGACTTTTCACCATAACCATATTGCCCGAGTTAGTTAACCGTGCTCTTTTTCTAGTTTTCTCCAGCGGCTGTGGAACCATTCTGCCTTCCATTAATTCCCCGACCGTGTTAGATTGCCCTCCCGGTTTTGGACTCTTGCCTGTTTGTGACGTTGACTGATTGTTCTGTTGATGAGCCCTGCCTAGCTTAATTCTCTGTTTGCCGAGTTCTCTGGGATTAACAGTTTTTAAAAAAAAATCTTTATATCTTTAATAATCTTTCTGTTGTTGAGCTGTTGTATTTGTAGTGTAGTCTGCCGCTAATCTGAGGAACCACACTCTGTCTTGGGTTTTGATGCCAGAGGATACACTTTATTACAACGAGAATAAAGCGGAGAAGTTCTCTGCAGAGAAAAATCTCCAGAATGGTTATTTTGCCTTCTCCTTTATATATTTTTTTCTTTTAAAGTGTTTTCCATACATAGAATGGTTCCTTTGTGCATACAGTTTGATTTCTCCCTAGCGAGAAGGGGTCCCCAAGTCTTGTTATGGTAAAGAAAGAAGCCCCATTTGTATTTTTCCAGATGTTTCTAATCGGAGGGTCTGTACATTTTTAGCCATGAAGGCATTTTACACACAGGCATATGTGATTATAATGGAAGAATAACTGGATATATAAATGGTTATATTCATAATGATTACACTCAAACTCAAATTCATAATTTGACCAAAAAAAACCTTCCACATATTATGATCTACTGCATTTTCAATATTATTCAATGTTACATATTGAATCATTATTTTATTGACGTAATATCATTAGTTTGATTATTTACTTAGTTTGAAAACAGCTTGGCTTGTAGTCTCTCTTTGTGTCACTGTGTAAAGGCCTTTTCTCTGTTAAGGAAAATGAGTTAATGATTATAACTGAAACTGAATAGGACAATAAACAATAGAGATATACTGTATGGCCAAAGAGACCGGGTATACGTCAGAGGAGTAAATGAAAGTGTAAAAAAAATTGGGGATTATTTGTAACAAAAAAAACAAGAGAATAAAAAAAGCCCTGGCAGCGCACTACATACAGGGATGTTTGTTTGTGACCAATAAACTGAAATAAGGTAAATCATTTTAAATACTCTAAAATCAAATTAATCTACAAAGTACTGATTGTTAGTCAATACATTTGGTGATATAACTACTACCTGATATGTGCAAAACAGCCGTTGCTAGGCCTTAGTAATTTTTTTAAAACCTACCTTTTTGTAATAATTGCACTTTTTTTTGTTTATGTTGGTTACGAAATGTTCCGAATGGCTTTTTCAATATACAATTTACCTCAATGTTGAAAGAAACTGTAATTGTAATAATTGTCTAATAAATTAATAAATGTTTACGGCTGTTTCATAGAAAAATTTACAAATTGATTTACATCAAAATAATGAAAAGTAAAAAAAGTAGAGCTTTCTTAAAGTGTTTTTTGTGCTCCACCACAAAATAACATTTTATCAAACTTGACCACATGTAGTGCCTAAAACATCACTCTTAATAACAACAAAAAGCATTAAGTTAATCTCAATAAATGTGTTTCTAATAATATTATAAACAATTATAAGAAACTCTTATAATTGTTATAGTGACTGTTAACTTTCTTAAACAGTCTAAACTAGGGATGTGCATCTCCATATTGAGGCCGATACGATATGCATCTCGATGCATAGCCAACGATACGATACATTAAAGATACATATGAAGCAGCTACCGATGCGATTCACCCCTGTTACGATCAGAGGTGTCAAGTAACGAAGTACAAATACTTCGTTACCTTACTTAAGTAGAAATTTTGGGTATCTATACTTTACTGGAGTAATTATTTTTCAGCCGACTTTTTACTTCTACTCCTTACATTTTCACGCAATTATCTGTACTTTCTAGTCCTTACATTTTAAAAATAGCCTCGTTACTCCTATTTCATTGCGGCTTGTCATCATTCAAAAAAAAATATAAAAATACCTATCCAGATAAATCGCGCCATCCTGATAGAGTGAATTTGATTGTGGTTGGATTAGAAGTATAAACATATACCATTCCGACACCCTATTGGTTTGTACGCGATCCATCGCACCTGCACATGACACAAATCACGTCACACTCACATAGCCAGTGTTCGGGTCGTTACTCAAAAAAGATTATTTCTTAAAAGTAATTATTTCGCCACTACTGGCTCATTTATCAAACGGGTGCTTTCTCTTCGTCCTCCGCAAATTAAGCTACAGTCTTGAATAAATTAGCGTTTGCGATTGACAACGCATCTTCTAGTTAAATGTGACATTGTTGCCATTAGCTATAGAATTGAGCATAGTACATTCCGGGAAGGTATCAGGATTATGAGTTATTTTTAATTTTTATTTGTTGATTAATCACTTGGATTAATCATTCATTTTGACAGCACTAATGTTTATTGTATATAGACAACCATACAAGGGTAATTGTTACTAAGCCTGCCCTGGGTACACCAATTTTCTTGTCCGTTGCCCTCACAGATTCCTGCAGCTAAGCTTGGATGTACATTTACATTCCAATAAAGGTTATTGATGACATGCTTCTGAAGTTTGACTTTTTGCACCATTACAATACTTATAAGCAGCTAGTCATCATATCTTCCGCTCCATGAAACACATTTTAATGCTCAGTAGTACACATATATGGTTCTTTAATGTATTTGCTTTGTACTAAATTGTGTTCATTTTCAATGGGCATATATGCGGCTGAAACAGGTAGCCTAGTGCATCCCACATTTTTCAACATTAACATTTTAATATAACATTATAGTCATTATGGCCTTTAGAAAAATGTTTTTTTGAGGAGGTGGGGTAGTGCACAATAGGCCCCTGTGGCGCGGGCTAAGGTTTTGTCCTTAATGGCATTTTTTTCCTTACATTACTTTTACTTTTATACTTCAAGTAGTTTTGAAACCAGTACTTTTGCACTTTTAATTGAGTAAAAAGCTTGAGTTGATACTTCAACTTCTACAGAAGTCTTTTTAAACCCTAGTATCTATACTTCTACCTGAGTAATGAATGTGAATACTTTTGACACCAGTGTTTTACGATGCGTGCGATCTGTATTCGTGCGATTCAACAAAATATGAGCGATGCACAATGGAGAAATATGATCACATTTTTAATTCCCTCGATGCCTGATTCATAAAACAAGTTTCAAATAACCAGGCTATTGCCGTTAGTCTGACTCATTGTTACATGCTTGGTTCATAGCAATGTAACATAGGCCTAGATCAATCTTATGGTTTACTGTCGCCACTTTTCTTTGTCTTGAAACTACGCACTGGGTCTCAGTAGCAGGCAACTGTCAGACTAAAGCTGTAGTTCCTCTAACCTGACCCATAGTCCACATTGACTATTACCACTGTCTCACATACTTTATTTGACTTTTTTTACAGTTTTCTTGCCATGCATCCTTTCTCTTCGGTTTTTATGACAGCTGCAACGTTTGTTTTTGCAGAACCGAATTAGCAGAACATTACATCTAAAATTGGT
Organism: Sinocyclocheilus anophthalmus; assembly: GCA_018155175.1. NCBI lineage: Eukaryota > Metazoa > Chordata > Actinopteri > Cypriniformes > Cyprinidae > Sinocyclocheilus > Sinocyclocheilus anophthalmus. The sequence continues at coordinate 1,910 of JADLZN010008549.1, read as the reverse complement.
CTTTAACTAGGTTGGCCATACGTGCCGTTCATACGGGACACGTCCTGGCCAGGATTTTAATATTGCCTAAAACATCCCAAGTAGTTTGACCAATAACATGCAGGAATTGTACATAATCAACCAATCGTGGCATGTGAGAAGGTGGGATCTACAGAGAACGATCAAAGCGATGCAAATATGCACACGTGTTTGTTCGTTCGTTTGACTTGAAGCGTTGCTGTGCACCGATCATTGAATGACACCAAAGTACCGCGAGAGCGATTTAAAAGCAAAGGAGCCGTCTGCTCTGCTCTCTATAGCTCTCATGAATGTCACATAACGATCGACCTGCACAGAGCAAACAGACAAAACCTGGTTATTTTAGGCAATATAGAAATCCTGGCAAGGATGCGCCCGTAAAAAATGGCCGGTATGGTCACCCTATCTTTAAAGCATTAAAATAACTAACTTAAAGTACAATCACTGAGTTAAAATGGCAATAAATAACCAGAAAATACTAATTTTAAACTACTATAATAACCACACTTTACTCATTTTAGCTATGGAACCGCCTTTAGCCCCATTGATTTGTTTGTATTCTTTTTCTGGACTTTAGAGGGGTCCCATATTGCACTGGTGTCTCAATTAGTCAATTGTTCCTTTCCCCCCTCTTTGGAGTGTGCTCCCTCACAGCTCGTGGTGCATAAGGATCTAAAGTTGTGTAGCGTCTGGTACTTACTCGTACCTATCCCCCTTCCACCTAAATAAATTTTGTTAGCTAGATTTCACACACATACTTTTGTAACACCCCGATGACGCCGAATCACTGACCGCCTGTTGTCATGGCGTCACCCTATCATTTCACCCGTTGTGGATGCGAGCCGGCTCTCCATTCCTGCTTTCGCCAGAAACAAGGTAACCCTCACACAAAGCTTTCTGCATCTTTATGAAGACATTACAGTATTTAGTAAGTTCATTATGCATATCAAGCTGGTTTCAGGTTGTTCTGTCTTTGTGGGGACAATGGTCCACACATATACACATGCATACACACGTTTACTTTTGACCCCAAAAGTATATCTTAGTAAACCCACTACATACACAGACATTCACACACACGCAAATACTCACCATTCAAGGCTTCACACACCTAAAAAAAAAAAAAAAAAAGTAAGCGTTTTAACCATAACAGACAAAACACATCTGCAATCGAAGCATAAAAGCCATTCTCAGACTCCACTCTAGACCCTGTTTGAGAGCAGTTCAAACCAAAACATATAGATGTTGGAAGCCGTGGTGGAATGAGTAAGACGTACTTCCTCTTCCTTCAGTGCAGGACGGGATACAGTGTTTATCAGTGTTTCCTGATCTTTGATTTCTTGGAAAGAATGCTCACAGACACAGTCTCTACGGCTGTGTGGCGTGTGGAGGATGAGAGGGTGTGGGACTCCCAGTGGAACGGTATGAGTTAGCCATTACTCTAGTCCAAACTCACAACAATACATGACTACAGAACACAGCCTCAGTGATTTAAGCACAGCCTGTGATTAAATGTTATAAACAGCTTTTTAAATGAACTCATTTAAAGCTTGAACCTGGCAAGTGTGCAAACGGAAAAAAAAAATGTGCAAACCTCGACCTTGAGCATAACAAATCTGTGGGATTAGATACGACGAGTCGAGTGTGAGAGGAACGTGTGTGAAAGTGGTTTCCACACAGAATGAGTCAACAGCAGCAGGTGGATCTAAATTTAGGTTTCTCACCTCATTCAAGAAGACAGAGAGGATTTATGGAAGGCCGTTTCCACCACGAAATAAAAATAAAAACAAGATATGAACTCAAAATGCTGACTCTCTTTCGCAAACTCTGAGTTTCCGTCTCGCAATTCTGTTGTTGTTGTTGGTTTTTGTTTCCACCACGAAAAAAAAAAA
>JADLZN010008548.1:0-77840 GCA_018155175.1 Sinocyclocheilus anophthalmus | reverse complement strand
CCCAAGAAACCAAAAATCACAGGACTTAAAGACTACAGTCCTTAGGCTTTAACGTCTGTGGTCATTTAAATTACTTTATTTACAACTAATTGTTGGCATACTTGAAGGACATCACTAGACCCTTACTTGACCCCCTCCGTTTGCTTACCGACAAACAGATCGTGATTGATGATGCAGTCAACGGGAACTACAGCCTACATCCTCCCTCTCACCACATGGGACTTATTCCGACCCTTATCCATTCTGATATAGTGACGTATGCCACAAGAACGAGATAGAAAAGGAATGGAAGAACAAGGCAAAAACACGGCTGTCTAGATCTATAAAGGTAGAAAAACGAGCACAAACGAAGTGGGAAAAATATATAGCAGGCGAAGGAAAAACTGAATCGGAGCGAAAAACAGCCGCAATACCGAAAATACAGAAACACCAGAACACTACGGACGATCAGTAGCGACACGAATATAACCCCCTCCGTCGGAAATAAACATGTCATGACATATCAGCAACACGCACAAAGGAAAAAGAAGGAGACAGCTTAAAGGCGAATTCATCAAAAAAATACAAAACATAAGACACGTGGGGAAAATTGGAAGAAAAAATAAAACTGGAACCGTAGACCCATCCAACCCCCCACCATCACACTAGAGCTCTTCAGGTGCTAGGTTCTCTCCGCCACTGAGTGGGTTCTCTGCGGGGTCGGTCAGCACGAGTACTGCGAGCCCCTAGGTACGCGCCTCTGTCCCGCTCCTGGGAGTGGGCGTGGTGCGAGTAGTGGAGGCTCTACTAGTCCGCGGGGGCCTGCATCCAGCCGGGGCGGTACGAGGTCGTGGGCTTATAGGAGGTAATTGGCGGGTGTGATGGGCGCGGGGGGGCTGGGCTGTCTGGGTGCAGGTGCGACGAACAACGGGGCTGTGGGAGCTGAACACGCTCAAAAGAGTGGAGATGATAGAACTTCAGACCCACCCCCTGCCTCCCCCACTCATCATCATGACCACACTGTGCTTGCAGTGGATCTTCCCAAGTTCCTGGAAACCACCATTTCTCAGGACCTGAAGTGGGACACTCACATCGACTCCATCGTGAAAATGCCCAGCAGAGGTTTTTTCCTTCGGCAACTTAAAAGTTCACCCTGCCACAGGTCAGATGAGACAGTTTTACTCAGCTGTTATTGAGTTGGTTCTGTGCTCTTCTATAACTGTCTGCTTTGGGTCTGCCAGCAAATCAGATATAAGAAGACTGCAACGGACTGTTAGGACAGCAGAAAGGTGAAATTGATGTGCACCTGCCCGACCTTCAGGACTTGTACAACTCCAGAGTAAAGAAATGGGTAGGAAACATCATCAAAGACCCCTCTCACCCTGGCCACAACCTGTGTGCACTTCTCCCTTCAGGCAGATGGTACAGATCTCTGTGCACTAGAATATCTAGGCATAAAAACAGTTTTTCCCCCATGTCATCTCCAGCCTAAACAGCTAACACAGAAATTATGACCTGTGTTCTGTAATTCATGCCTGTAATTCATTCATTCTCCATCTCTAATTATTTCCTCTCTCTCTCAAGTACTATGTAACTACATATGCATATTTTCTATACAGCTGTATATATAGAGTAAATAATGCACAAATCTGTACATAAATCTTCTGTTACAGATTCACATTGTTATTTATTGTCAAGTCTTATTTAAATGTTTCAGTTCTCATGTCAGATATGTATGTATGTATTGTGAAGAGCGTCCCGAAGCTGCATCAGCGTCACCCTGGAAATGAGCGAGGAGCACCTGGCCATCCTCATCACAGATCGGTCACAGCTGCAGCTCATCAGGCGGTGGCCACATAAGCCCCGCAAGCCCTGCCATCTGGGAGACTTCTCCATGAGACTGAGCACAAACTTGCCCTCTCACTTTTCCCACAGACAGCAGCGTGTGACCGACCAGCCCCACAGGAGCATTGCACGGACCTTCTGCACTGGGAAGACAGAAGAGAGCACTCACGGCACCAGAGCACCTACCTGGACCTTTCTCCCTACCACCCACCTCACTAATAAATCCACCCTCCGAGGCATTTATTAAGATTTCTGTGTCATGTGATTCTTCACCCCGTTACCCTGGTGGAGAATGCAGGCGAATCAGTGAAGAATCACCGACAAGTGATTTTCTTCACCTCACCTTTTTCCCTGGTCTTTGTCTCCGGGTTCTGTTACAGGCGAGCGCTCCTCCCACAACATGGACGAAATCCTCCAGCGGCTCACCGAGGTTAGCATCCGCCAGCAACAAATCATTGAGCACCTCGCCACCCATCAAGGAGAGACAGAGCAGGAGCTCGCGGCACTGCGTGCCGCCGCCGCTCAACGCGTTCCGCTGCCGGACCCACGAGTACAAGCCGCGAAGCTGCTACCCAAGCTGACACCTCATGATGACGTGTAGGCAGCCTGCTTCCAATGTTATCGACGAACGTGCGCCATACATCCTGAAGAATTGCTTGCTAGGTGACGAACGGGGGCACTGGTGCTGGTCGTGTCCCTGCTGATAGGGCCGAGCCTATCGTGCATACTTCTCCGTTACCGAGTCGGAATAATAAGCCTCCGTCTGGGTCCCCATCCTCCTCTCCCCCCCCCTGCCCAGGCGCCAGGTGCGCGCGGCCGCCGAAAATCTCCACGCGACTCGCGCAGCACTAGCTGCTGGAGAGTGCTCCATCGGCTGGACACCACAACAAATTCCTCGTGTTTGCACACATTTGGCGAATAAAGCTAATTCCTGTCTGTTAATTCACATTGCTTGTTGGGGGGGGGTTGCATATACATGGACTTCTCATTTTTGCACCACATTCACACTCAATGGACTCTTTGTTTCCCTCCTTATGGAGCATACATTACATGACATGAACTGTGGGGAGATTCATGGTAATTGTATAGAAAATATATGATACTGACATTGATGAATGGAATGTGATGTAATTGATCTGTTGAATGCAACATGAAATTACATTTGGTTTGATACAGTATATTGAACATATAGCACAATTGTATCTAGTTATGTGTGTTTTTGAATATTATGTGTTAGGTAATTGTTCTGCCTTTGGTATTAAGAATAATGGGCCAGGATGTAGGAGCCACATTTAAATTCTTGATTAAGTCTGATTTATTTATTTTTGTGTTTCAAACATTATGATTTAAGTATATGAGAAAATATTATGTTTAATTCTTGGATTAACCTGTCATGTGAATTTAATTACTCCTCTTTTATGCATCACTACGGCACGAAAGTGCAGACCATAATAGTCAATTAGTGTTGTTTGGGAGGAACAGGTTAGAGGTGGAGAGCAACCACATCTCTGTGCGTGCTTTATGGTCATTGTGTATTGGGAGAGACTCCTCCGCTAACCTCAAGGGGCTAAAGAAAGTTTTTAAAGATTAGCCGCAACAGTGAGTATTACAAACCAAAAACACGGTTCCTTGTGTTAAAATTTATTGAACTACTGTAGAGTAAATTATTGAATTGTTGAAGGCGTAAAGTATATTTGTGATTTTGCTGTAAAAACACATTTTATTATTTATAGATAACAGGGGAGCTCCAGTAAGCACACGTACGTCTCCAAACTGGATTTACATAAACCATATACATCTTAAAAATGATTACTAAATGTCTATTTATCATCTGACAGGAAAATCTTTGATAAGTATTGCATATGAGCACATCCCAACATGAACTAGACATCTGAGTGAGTGATGTATGTGTGCTATTATGTAGAATTCACTGTTATCAACACTGCTTGCATTAGATGAATGTAAGTAATGTAAATAAACAAATCTACATAAAATAACTAACCATGAGTTATCTGTTTTATTTGTCTATTAGTACTGCTCATAAATTGAGGAACATTTGTGTTGGAAAAAACACATCAGCCAGTTAACACATCAGGAACTACCTTAACATGTAAATGTAGTATTGGGCACATAAATCACAGAGGAAACCTGAATCTTGTCTGGATGTTACAGGAATAGATGAGACATGTGTGCTTATCTCGTGCAGAGTAACCGAAAGAATGCTGCCATCAAAGGCTTTCAGTGAGTATACTAAAGAAATGCATAAAACATATTTTTAAACCTTAAGTTGTAGTTTATTTTAAATATTGCAATTTCAAACAGAGTTATTACAGCACTTTTCTGATTCTTGATTTTTGTGCATTTGCTGCAGAGCTTTTGTGGTGGAGCAGGACCTGCAAGGCAAGGTGTCAGTGCATTTGTGAAAAAAAGGGAAAAACCTGAAACTAAAATATAATGTAAGATAATTTTGTTACTTCTAATACAAAACTCTAATGACATTGCGCTGTTAAAACGACTGCTTTTGAATTATATTTGTGCATTTTTTGTAGAATCTAAAATGTCCGCAGACTGGTGTGAGCACTGAGGATGGGGATCCCACAGCAGCATCCTGGAAATGGTCTACTGCCATGGATGAGACGCTCCATCACTCCACCTGCCCTTACTGCCTCATCTGGACCAGATGTTGCTGTGGTCTCTTCATCCTCAGTGAGCCCAGAGCCAGCGAGAGCATCTAGAGAAAGACTAAAAGACACTGAGGATGTGAGTTTGGTCAAGTTTGTCCTGCTGGTTTCTATTCATACAATATCAGTCAATCGAGCCCCACTTTCAGAAACTTGAAGCTTGAAGCTTTTGAAAGTGGGGCTCCACTGACTGATATTGTATGTTGGGTGAACTAACCCTTTAAGCCCCCAAATAGAAGTTGTATGAAATATATGTTTGCATTTATATTCTAGTAGTACCCTGAAGAAATACACTATAAGAAATAAGCTGCTTTACTGAGTATTTGTGCCTGAGACATTTACGATTCTACATTTGGCAGACACTTTTATCCAAAGCTTACACGCTGGCCTCTTATTACAGGGACCCCCAGTTCCCCTGGAGCAACCTGGAGTCTTGCTCAAGGACACACTGGTGGTGGCAGCTGTGGAGATCGAACCGAATTGTCCCCATTGAGATTAAACGAATCGTCCCCATTGAGAAGAGCAAGATTGTGTATTGAGCACACGTCGCAATGCATATCATATTGCTCAGCCTACTCTCCGTCTCGGCCTCTTGTCCTGCCCGTGCTTGAAGAAAATAGAGCACCACAGTGTTTTCAGCCGGCCAAAGGCTCACTCTACTATGCTTTGTGCACAGGAGTGCTTGTTGTTGAAATGAGCCTGCAAGGGTTCTGGCTTTCTGTATGTGCTGATGAGGCAGATGGGTGATGGAATGAGCAATGAGGGGCGTGATGGAAGGCAAGGCAGTTCATGCTTCTACCACACGAGGATGATATCAACTGAATCTTTTTTTTTTTGTGGGTAGACACTTCTCTAACCTAGGGAGGGCCATGTCCATTTAAATGTAACAAAAAGCAAACCTCTATTGCATGTTGCCAGTTTGATTTTTGATTTCACATCTCATAATTTGTGTTCTGCTCAGCAAACTTAAAGTAACAGAAGTTATGGCTAACTTGATTTATGTATTGTGACATATTTCAGAGTCAGCTGTAAGGTGAAGGCGAAGTGGTATAGAGATGTAATGTGGTCAAGATCTGCCTTGCACACCTTAGAACATTTGACAACCAATCAGATTCAAGCATTTAACAGCCCCCTTAGTATAATGACAGTTTATTATATGAATCTATGTTTTGAAATTGATAAATAGGCCTACTTTTTTTTATTTTGGGCGGTATGGGGGCTTTTAACCTTCCTAACCCATTGATGATTCCACACCTGCATATTTTATTTCATTTATATTACATATTTACCATAGAAAAAAGCTATAGTAATAATTAGTATATACATAAAATAAGAAATGTTTTTTCCACTGTGTGGACATGTGGAAGAACAGTTACTGTTTTTGTTGTTTTTGATCCATAAAAACTACTGCCGCAAATATGTAAGAACATTATATTATTTTTTAAAAACAGAAGCTGCCATTATGCTTGAAAAAAAACAAAAAAAAAAACAATTTCATTCAACAGCAAAACAATCTAAACTATGTAATAACCTTCTCATTGAAGGCAAGTAACTGTGTATTATTAATTACAAGCAAATGGATAAATACATATATATCAAAAAATTACAAAGGACACCTACTAATGTATTTGATTAGTGGGTTAAACTGGGATTGTTATATGTATATTACTAAGTTAAAATCTAAGACTTTAAGACCTTTTTTAAGACCTGCAAATATCAGTTTATAATTAAAAATTAATACCATATGAGCAGGGTAGGGCATGTCTATGGTAATATATTAAACTGTAAAATGACTGTTAAAACATGATTTCCAAGAAATTATTTTTAAGAAAAGTGAGTCAGAAGTATAAACTATTATATTAATTTAAAACTGGGTTATATGGGTGGATGTTCGTACTGGTCTGAACAAAAACTGCAGACCGGATTATTGAAAATGCACATTTATTCTCTGCCAGCAGGAGGCACTTTTAGAATTGTAGAAATACAGTTTCCCTGGTAACAGCAGAACACAAAGCAGTGCTGCACTCATAAATGCTACTTGATCAGATAAAATGAAAATGCCATTAAACTTTTCTGAAGACAGTCGGTTCGCTTTAGATATACATTCATAAAAATCACCCGTGCCACTTCATTGCTTGAATTAGTACAAATAAGATTTTTTTTTTCCAAATATAGCCTTTATTGTAAAAAATGTAAGCCCTTTAACCCCTTTAATTAAGTGTTGAATGTAAAAATTAAATGCTGCACAATCTTCACTGTATGCATTAAATATGAATGATTCATATTAGCTAGTGAAGCTACTAAGTTATTCCGTCAAGACAATGTTGATATTCTCAGTTTCGTTTGTTGTTTGATAACACCGGTCGTCGGCGGGCAGGTTATATTGTTGGCGTCGTGATTTTCTAACTGTTTATTTTCACTTAAGACATAACCGACTGCATTTACATGAATACTCTCCAAGACCGGCATTTTGACATAACTTGTCATTTATTTGAGTGTGTAGCAATAACACGCAAAAGAGAACTTATAAGGCCCCGATCAGATCAAACAGAACTTCCCTTCAGGCAGTCGTTCACCTTCCCAACGTCACATCGGTGACTGACAAATTGGGATATCGCCTGAGAGCCCTATCATATTCGAGTGTAAACTAAACGTGCCAATGCACATTGGCATGTGATTATTTCATCCAGCTGCTGCTGATCACAGCGTTGAGTATAAGTAGGCAGCAGATGCAGGGCATATTCAGTTTTTCGCTTCGGAGCCGAACGATCACATCATTCTGCTCCTGACTACTCTACTGATAGAAGAAGACTGAAAGAGTTTAGCGCGCTCTTTGAGAGCTCTTCGTATTGGCGGTATGGCGCTTCAGCGGTGGTGGTTCCCGTGTCGAGTGGGTTGAACACATCAGGCTGCACTACCCCGTCCCTGTTGGGGGGGGGGGGGGGGGGGGGGGGGGGGTTGTTCGCGGTGGCATCTCCCCTGTGGCGCCTCAGCACGCTAAAAGAGCTTTTTCTCCTAAAAGAGCAATTTCGGGTGCGTCTTTTTAAAGACTACGTTGCGTGGCAAACTTGACGTTACGGCTTTGTAAAGACGATGTGGGTCTTGCTATAGACAATGTATTACCCGGGCCCGGGGGGGGCCGGCGTTTCTGTATGTGGTCGTTACCTGGCGCTGGGTGATGGTCACGATCGCTGTCTCACGTGCCTGGGCATCTAGCGCGCTGAGGTGGCGTTTGTGGATGAGTCAACTTCTCATTGCGGGAAGATGATCATCTCGGAGTCGCGGGCCAAGCTCCATTTCTTTCCTCAAGGGCGGAGTTCCGTTGCCTCTGCCTTGATCTAGTTCTCGTCATGGCGGCAGTCAGGCAGGTGCTACTTCAGGCAGTTGCACGGGCGGTCTGAGGGTAACAGTGTTGGCAAACCCTCCAGGGAACCTTGGCACGCCAAACCATTGAGATGCCAATGGAACAATGCTGGGCGTAAGCCGTATCCTTTGGCGCTCCCCCAACGAGCCAGACGCGATCGCCTGCATCGGAGGGTGAGCCAGAGCTTCTGAGAGGAAGGTTTCGGTTGCGCTGGCTGTCCTCCCGGGTACTGTAGGCAATGCCTAATCCGGATCCGGAAATAATGGCTATGTTCCCGGGCTGCCCTGTGGTAGGTCTCGAGTGGAGACCCGTCAGGGTTGCACGAGTTGGTTCTCAGGTGTTCGCACCTGATATCTCAAACAAGGGCGCCCCCCGCCATGTGCCCTTTCTTCCCGGAGGTGCACGAGTGAGCGCACCAGGTCGGACTGCACCTTTTACTGCCGGAAACCGATCTGCTGGTTCCTCCTTCCTCACCACCCTCGATGGTGGTGCAGTTAGGGGGTTACAAGGGTCCCCCTGGTGGAGCGGTCGGTTGTGATGCAGTTGTGTTCTAATACCGCCTCCAACTGGCAGGGAGAACCTTGCCTCCCCTCCCGGGTCTGTAGGTATTCGACTGGCCAGCGATGCTTATACGGCCTGTGGAGAAGCTGCCTCCGCCTTACGCGCTACGGCGTGATTGCAAGTGCCCCAGGCCAAGGCACTGAGGGACTTGCACGAGGGTGTTCACGACCTGGAAGTTCAGAGAGAACACCGCACCGCGGCGGACCTCACGCCACAAGCAACGAAGGTTACGGCGCGGTCTCTGAGTCATGCGATGTCCACTATGGTGGTCCAGAAGCGCCATCTCTGGCTGTGTCTGGCCGAAATTTGCGAGTTGCCAATACAACGATCTGAACGCCCCCCCCCCGCGCCAGACCGGCCTTTTTTTTTTTCGGCGACACGGTGGAGAACTTTGCCCGGCAGTTCTCCGCTGCCCAAAAGCAGAATGAATCCATCAGGTACATCCTGCCCCGGCGTGCAACTGCTGCCTCGCCGAGTCGTGGCCCCCTGCACCAAACCCTCCCCGCCCCCGTGGCCTCCATCAAAGCTGCGCCGTGAGCCGGTGGCAGGGCAGCCTGCCTGCCCGTCTAGGCCCCCGCCAAACCTGGTGGCAAGTGAGAGAGCAAGAGGCCTGGAGACGGGTGACCCAGAGGTGGAGGGTCGTGCTCTTCAGGAGATGGTAAGCACTCCACTCCCTCCCCCGGAGGAGGGCCGTGCGGAGAATCTTTTGTTTTTTCAGCCACTGTGACCCTCATCGGTCGCGTGGTACCCAAATACTCCGACAAGAAGCAATTACCGCTCTACTCTATCTCCGGGTCCCCAGAGGGACGGGGGTGGACTATCAATGTCGATCCACTCACCCTCCTCTCCCCTCGCCAGTGAGCACATTGGGAGGATCGGGAAAAGGAACGAACCAACGTACTACCAATAAAGCACCCTCTGCTCCGAAACGCCGGTCATGTTAACACAACCACAATAGCCCCGGGCCTGGGTCCCTTTGTTTTGTTCTATCCCGCTTGCCTCCAACTGCGGTAACGCCTGTAGTTCCTTGGTGCCATTTGCTTGGCATCTGGGAGCCTGGCGTGGCCATGCGGCACTCAGCGGTCCGAAGTTACAATTAACAAACACACCGGCCTGCCGCCAAACCTTAACCCCATGGTCAGAACTTGCGTTTCTCTGGGCAGGAGTGCCCCTAGACCAGGTCTCCAGGCATGCTGTGGTTCAGACATATACCTCACCCACCAAGCACAACGCTGGGGGGGGCACTTACGAGGCAAGCATGTACTAGTCTGCACAGACAACACAGCGACCGTTGCGTACATCAACAACTCCGACACTGTGGTCTGCGCTCACTGTGGTCATGTCGCACCCTCGCCCCGTCGCTCTCGCCCCCCGCCCACCCACCCTTCTTTGGGAGTCAGAAGCATTGAAGCTCCGCTTCGTGCTGGTTCCCATTCCGGAGGGTGCTCACCGGCAGCTGGCGAGCCTGTCTCGGCTGCGTCCCCCGGAGAATGGCGACTCCATCCCGAGACAATCCAGCTGATCTGGAGTCGATTCGGGGAAGCTCAGGTAGACCTGTTTGCCTCCCCAGAAACCTCTCACTGCCAGTTGTTTTTCTCCCTGGCCGAGGGAACACTCGGTACGGATGCGCTGGCACACAGCTGGCCGGGGGGCCTTCGCAAGTATGCATTTCCCCCGGTGAGCCTTCTCGCACAGACACTGTGCCAGGTCAGGGAGGACGTGCAAGCCCCCTCCTTGCCGATTCCTCTGAGAATTCCCTCTTTTTCCTTTTTTTTTTTTAATTTTAGAAAATAGCAGTGTCGCGTTGTTTTTTTATGTTGCTAGCCAACAACTGAATCGCTGTCCTGTCAGTCTAATTGAGATTTAGAGCAATCCCTCTAAAATCTTTGGTTTGCTGCTGTTAAGTAAAATGTAAGATTAGCAGAACAAGCTTTGTAAAGAATACAGCCGGGTACACGCTACAGCCACCACAAGTTTCTCATCTATCATTGCAGTCTCTGGACATCCCAAGCAACTGTAAACTTCTGTCACCACAACGGAATGCCCGCCTCTCCATTCATTCGATTGGACAATGGGGAAAAAAAAATGTCAATGAATTAGTGCTGCTTTTCTCTGCTAAGACGGTCCCTGAGGGTGTGGCTGTCACTAAGATGCAATGAATGGGTCCTTAGAACTGACCCTGGACCTATTCACCTTATTGATTCATGCTTTTCCTTTTGATGTGATTGACTTATTTAAATTTTAGTGTATTAATGTAATTTATTTATAATTATTTATTTATTTCCCATTTCCCCCCCATTTTTTTTTTTTTTTTCCGCTTGGAAATATCTGTTTTGTTTGTTTTTGAGCTTGTCAGTTTGGATTGTTTTCTGAATTTCTTCTTTTATATACTGCCTTTTGTGCCTGCCTTTTATTTTAAACTTTTGATCTGAGCCTTATCACTTATCACTTATCAGTTTTTGCATTATTATTATTTATTCATTTATTTTTAATTAAACTTTATTTAACTTTAGTGATGTGTTTGTCTTCCGTTCTGGTTCCACCACCTGCTCTGTGGATCATGACATAAGAGGCTTTATCTTGTGCTGGAGACCCAAGTACAACTCCAGATCTTGGCAATCTCGGCATTGCGTGAAGCTGTTTATTTGCTGCCTGAGGAATACATTTAGTATCAGAGATTGGTATCGTAGAGAGGGCAAGGATTTAGTATCAATCCAACCCAACCTCAAAAATAATACAATCCACCACGGTTTGTTTTATATGTAAGATGGCTTTGTCTTCAGTTGTTTTTTTTTTTTTTTTTTTTTTTTTTTTTTTTTTTTTGTTTTTTTTTTTTTTTTTCATTAATTTCTGTTAGGCCAAATAAGGACATAATCATTATTTGAAAGTAGAGTTGGCTGTGGTGTGCTCTCATGGCCATGAATTGATCTCGTCAAACAATAGACTTGCGTTCTGAATTTTAATGCATACATTATTTTAGTACTTTATTGGATACTGATTCAGCAAAACTCAAGTCTATGTCACATTTCTCACAAATAAATAGATTTTATGTCCACTTTGTTCATAAATTCCACTATAGTTGTCTAATCTTGTGTGTACAATGCTAAAAACTCCTCGAAGGCATGTTTTTTTTTTTTTCCTTTTCCTTTTTTTCTTTTTTTTTTTCCCCTGAATTAATTAATAACAGATCTTTTTTGAACAAGTGGTTTAGATAAAGTTTTTTATAAAAAACATACAAAGATATTTTTTTCAATTGAAACTAACTGAATGGACAAGGTTTTAATCTGGAATCAGTCTGCGTGTTCATTGATTTGCAACTGTGCAGAAAATAAGCAGCATTTATCAACAAAAAAGTTAATATTAACCCCCAATGACTTCCATAGTATGGAAATATACATATTTTCTTTTGTGCTCAGGAGAAGAAAGAAAATCATATAGGTTTGGAACAACCTGAGGGTGAGTAAATGACAAAAAAAAATTTGGGGGGGGGGGGCGGTCTTGGCCAACTTAAAGGAAAGCTATTTAGTGTGTAGGGTGTAATATTGCTGTTTGTGCTTGTAATCGATCTACAAATTAGAAAGCACAAATTACATGCCACAGGGAGTTCATCTCTCCAACTAAAAACACTTACCTGCAATGCCTCGTTTGTAGTCCTGGCATTATATCTTCTCGCGTTACTTGACTGTAACCGTGTTCCCTGAAAAAGTGGGAACAAGATGCTGCATTTCATTAATGCTGATGAAAATGATTTGTTTGACCGGTTGTGAAGCATGTGTCGCAAACTCGCCAAGAATTTGGCTTAAATAACTTTGGTCCGTGATCTCATCAGAATGCATACACCTGAGATGTTATAAACAGACATGAAATGGACACGCCTTCAGGTTATACCTTTGTCTGAAGAGACACCCGGCATGCCTACAGTGAGGCAATGAAGCACAGCATCTCGTTCCTGCTTTTTCAGGGAACAGGGTGGCAGTCAAGTAATCAGAGGCATCATTAATGCTTGATGGGAATGAGGATACCAATGCCGCCACACTGGAAAGTGTCTGGAGCCCTCAAAGTTGTGTAGTGTGTGTGCACAAACACTGAAGTGGTCTCAGACATGACTATGGGATGTTGATTCAAGGACTTTCGAGCCTGGAGTAGCATGGACATCCAATCTATAGAATCTGACGAACGTGTGTGGGGAGGACCAGCCTGTAGCATCACACACTTGCTGCAAGGGGACACCTCTTGCTAGAGCCTTAGAAGATAGTTTAATGGGCCCTGTGGTCTGTGTGGGTATTAACGCCCTAGTGTAGTGATGGGGACACTATACTGACAAACACGTCTTTCAGATGAGACGTTAAACTGAGGTCCTGACTCTCTGTGATCATTAAAAATCTCAGGATGTTCTTCGAAAAAGAGTAGGGGTGTAACCCTGGCATCCTGGCCAAATTCGCCCATTGGCCTCTGACCATCATGGCCTCCTAACCATCCCCATATCTGCTTGAATTCATCACTCTGTCTCCTCTCCACCAATAAGCTGGTGTGTGGTGGGTGTTCTGGCGCAATATGGCTGCCGTTGCATCATCCAGGTGGATGCTGCACACTGGTGGTGGTTGAGGAGATTCTTCCCTTCTATGTAAAGCGCTTTGAGTGCCCAGAAAAGCACTATATAAATGTAAGGAATTATTATTATTATTGTTTGTCTAGTGGCAGCCGCCCTCAAATCCAACTGGCCATATGGACGAGAATGAAACTATATGAAGATAATTAGTGTGAGGGTGCCAAATAGCTTTGACCAGCCCAGGGGCAAAGTCTAAGCAGGATGGCAAGACTGACAGAGCCAACGAGGTGCTATTAGTAGGAGGCGAGAACCTTGTTGACAGACCTTAGTCAGGACTCCCAGGAGCAGAGAGATTGAGGGAAATGCGTAAAGACACAGTCTCCTCCACTCCTCAGGGGATCCAGGGGAGCTGGAGGAGTCAGATAGAAGTATGAGACCTAAAACCTTCTGAAAGTAATGGACAGTATCTTTCTTGCCTAGCCTGATTGACAGTATAAGTCATATAATCTGTAATTATGTCCCCACTGGATGCAAAAAATGCCTAGTTTAGAATAGGTTTTAATGTTTTTGTCTTGTCGCTCCGGCCGGACAGGGCATCACACTATGGTAGGGGGCATAGCATTTCTGTCTCATGCTTGAGGTATTCGGCCAATCACAATGCACTGTATAGCTGGCCAATCAGAGCACACTTCGCTTTTCAGACCGATGAACTTTGTAAAAATCGATGTGTTTCAGAAAGGCGGGGCATAGAGGAGAAACAATAATGTGTTCTTTGAAACTTAAACCTCATAAACACATTTCATTACACCAAATACACAAAATAATGTTCTTTTTAGCAACATCATATGACCCCTTTTAAGCGATGATGCGCTGCCAGGGGAGAGATAGTCTGCAAGCCTCTCTTCTACCTGGGGCATTATCGTATGCCTCCGCACCACATCTTGAGCACAAAGACACGAGAGGAATAAGGTTTACTCTAGGACTGAGATAACTCATCATGGATATCAGGGGAAAAGGGGAGAGACCGATGTTGGGGTCCCTCCCTTTGGCCACCCGACAGAAATCTGTCGTCTAGTTTGGAGTGTCTGGGGTTCTCTTGCTCCCGTGGCCAGTCTAATTTAAGCCTGGCCATCGTGCGAGTCACCACCTCAAGTGGCTCCTCAGATGCTTTGTCGATCAGAGGCAGCACTCTGATGCACATGATTTCAAGGATTTCTAATAATATATCATATATAGCCTGTTGAGGAAGAAAAGGATTCTACACAGCTCGAAATTCAGTATGAACACATAGCCTAATGGTACACAATTTATAAAGTATCATGTTTTAATCAAGTTATTATTTATTTATTTTTATTTGTAATGTATGTGTACGTTAAAAGTACCATTCTGGCAGCGAGAACGATCCTGAACTAAATGAGGATTTATGTTTTGGCATATGATGTGTGTATTGAACCAATCGGATAAGAGTAAATGGAGAGTCAGTGAGAGCCTCATTTGATTGGCTACAAGAAAGTGGTGGACCCGCCCTCCCCCTCACGCTTGCAAAACTCAGTTAGTGAGAGAATCGTGCCAAAATTGTAAGCAGAGAGATAAGAAAGATGTAGCTGTACATATCGGTTTATTTCGGAAGCTTTTTGCCCCACATGCACACCAAGTCATTTAGACATTTGCAACAGTTTTTTTACACATACAGATTGGTTCAATGCAGTCAATCCGTTTTGCAGTTCTTTAAATTGTTTTTGCTTGTTCACAGGCTTGTAGTACTTTTGACCGTATTTTAGTGAAACTGAACAATCACAACAGACTGGGCAAGCAGACCAATAAGAGCAGACTGGGTTTTTAAAAAGTTAGACTTAAAAAAAAACAGGAACTAAAACAAGTGTACTTTTTATATGTGCATGCTAAAACAAACAACAAGTGGCAAATTATTTAACTGAGGCACTGGTCCATGTCTCCGATTGGTTAAGTAACTCATATTTACATTTGAATATAAGCTAAACTGTTTGTACATTCTTTTCACAAAAAGCAACAGTGATTCCTCATCCTGGTGTATTTGTTAAAGGAGAACAGTTCAGGGTTGTTTCTGATTTTAAATATTTAGGAGTGATTTTACATTCCCAACTGTAATTTTTTAAAATGCCAAAAAGGTGGCCAATATTATTCAAATTAATTTGGCTAACTTTAGGCATATAAAACCATACCTAACAATAGAGGCAGCAAAACTTTTCACGCACTATGATTTTTTCTCATATTACATATTGTTTTACAAGTTGGTCAAAAGCAAGCATGACAATTTTAAAATCAGTTGAATCGGTTTACAAACAGACACTTAAAATATTTGATCAGAGGATTAATAGTTATCATTATTGCAACATAGTTTGAAAACATAATATATTGAGTTTTGATAAAAATGTTGATGCTTGCTTGATTTTTAAGATTTTAAATGGTTATGCACCATCCCCATTGTTTCAGTTTATAATGCAGAAGGATGGCAGAGCAACAAGAGCAATTACTACACTAAAAAATGTTTCTACCCAACTTTGGGTCAAATATGGACTAACCCAACTTTTGTAATTTAAAAAAAATTAACCCAACAGTTGGGTTAGTCCATATTTGACCCAAAGTTGGGTTGGAACAACCCAGCATTTTTTAGAGTGTAGAGAACACTGTTGTACATTTTAGGCGTACAACATTTGGACAATCAGTCTTTTTCATTTAGAGCCATTAACTATTGAAATACTCTACCAACTGAATTTAGGGGTAGTACAAATTATTCAACATTTATATATAAATGAAAGAAATGGCTAAAAGCAAATCAAATTTGTGTAAATTATATATAGTTTTTATGATACTGCCATTCTTATCTTTAGTAGTATTTTTCCATGTAATTGATCTGGTAATATTTTGTTTGTGTGTGTGTGTGATAACTTACTATGTTTTAGACTTTTAGGTTGCCTTTTTAAAATCTGGCAGGGGCAACAGATGGAAATTAGCCAATGGGGCTAACTCTTGCTTATTTACAGTATCTGACTGATTAATGAGCACTGTTTATATAAAAAACACACACACACACCAATAAGAGCAGACTGGATTTTTTTTCAAAAGGCAGGCTTTAAATAGACAGGAACTATGTTTCAGGTAAAGAGTGAAAAGAGGTGCCGCGGCAATGTACTGTAGGATAAATTAACAATATGGTTTAATGGTTTTATACTGCAAGTATACTTGAAATCTTTCTTTAGTTTACGTTACAAACCCCTGCTAAGTTTCAGCAGAAAAAAGGGGAATGCACGTGAATCCAAATGCCAAATGAAAATATTTATTTAACATAAAGAATAACGTAAAATGGAAACACATATCCAAACAAGACGACAAAGAACACAAATGAACAGAGAATAACTAGCAAAAACAATATACTTACCCAAAACACGGGGCAGCTCCAAAGCACAAAGTCAACGAAAGAAAAATTAACCAAAAATATAAGGATTAAGAGAAAAGGTAATAAAACTTGTTTGCTGGTGGATCTCCTGTGCCTCCCATGCTCCACTTCAGCATCCTTTATATAGGGAATCAATCACTCATTCCATGAGACGCAGGTGCACCAAAGCAGACCTAAATAATCAGACTCAAGGAGAAAGATTAGGAAAGACATGACATCACATGAAAGATGATAATCAAGGCTTAGGCCGTAACACTCCACCACCAAAAAGAAGAACCTAGTCTCCTTTTTACAAAAGAGACAGGTTCTAGGTGAAGCTCACCAGTAAAAGCAAACAAGGGGAAAAAAATTATAGATATATATATAGATAGACACACACAAAACACACATGCAACCCCAGTGAAACTTAGTGGAAAACAAACAATTACCTAGCCCAGAGAAAGAGCATCTGCCACAACGTTATCAGTTCCCTTCTTGTGGCGTATATCAAGATTGTAACGTTGAGCCATTAAAGCCCAACGCAGTAGACGTTGGTTATGGTTGTACATTTTATAAAATAAAAAAAAAACGGGTTGTGGTCCGTGTAGACAACAATGGGAATGGAACTGTATCCAACGTATACGTAAAAATGCTGTAAAGCAAGCAACAGAGCCAAAGTCTCCTTTTCAATAGTAGAATAATTCAATTGGTGACGATTGAAATTTAGCAGAAAAATAGGATACGGGATGGGATATTCCATCAGGACCATCCTGAAGCAGGACAGCTCCCACTCCATACGCACTGGCGTCCACCTCAAGCTTGCACGGCCGAGCTATGTCAGGAGCAGACAACACTGGAGCACTGCAAAGGAGAGACTTAGCACACAAAAATGCACTTTGACATTGGTCAGTCCACTTGAACACAACTTTAGGACTACACATTTTTTGTTAAAGGGGCAACCACAGTTGAGAAATTTCTACAGAAACATCTGTAATAGCCAGCCATCCCCAAAAATCATCGCAACTCTCGTCTGGTAGCAGGTACAGGATACGCAAGGATGGCGGTCACTTTTGTGTCCACAGGACATACTTAACCGTTCCTGACCTGTTTTCCTAAATATGTGACCATAGACATCGATCTTTGAAATGTAGCGGGTGCGTTTCGCAGTCCAAACGCCATTCGAGTAGATTGAAAGAAAGAATCAGGCGTCACAAATGCAGAAACTTTGGAAGCACATGCCTAATTTAGTAATGTATTGAGCCGTGCCCAGGTTGTCAATACAATCTTCTATACACGGTAATGGAAATGCATCTGGTACAGTAACAGAATTCACTTTTCGGGAAGTCAGTGCAAAAACGAAATGACCCATCAGCTTTAGGCACCAAAACACACGGTGAACTCCAAGGGCTATTACTCTTTTTAGCAAACCCATTCTGGACTAAATATTCCACTTCATGTTTCATGATCTCCCTCTTACCGGCTGGACAGCGATACACATGCTGTTTTATTGGAACCGCATCACCTACCTCAATATCATGCTGGATGACAGAGGTACCAGACGGAACATCACTAAACAAGTCAGGGAAACCTTCAACCAACTCAATTATCCCCTGCTGCTGGTCACTGGATCAATGAGATGGGTGAGAAGGGAACACTTTTAGAACTTCAGAATTCTTTAAACAGCCACCATTTAATAATTCCGTGGACATCTCCAACCCATCATCACCCTCATCAATCACCAGTATATTAGACAGAATAGATACTTGCTCTGCCTTTTGCACCGGTAACTTACCCTCAGGAAAATGTATTTCCTTTTCAGTCTCACCAGTACGGCATAGATACAGTTTTAGCATATTCACTTGACAAACGCATCTTCCGTCGCCCTTCTGGAGTATGAATTACGTAATCTGTATCACTCACTTTACTTTTGATCACATAAGGGCCTGCAAAACGTGCAGCCAATGCAGAACCTGACGAAGGAAACAACACCAACACTTTCTCCCCCGGCATAAAACGTTGTGCCACAGCTCGCTTGTCAAAGCAATGCTTAATTTTCTTTTGACAAGGAGAGCGCCTCTTGCGCAACCGCACAGGCATTTCGTAAACGCTCAAGGGCATGAGAGAAGAAATCAAGCACATTAGTTTTCTCAGACGAACCTGTTGTAGCGTCTGCATAGAATCATGCATGATCTTTGGGTTTTATGGCTTAAGAGACCCTTTTAGCTTTTGACATGTGCATATAAATTACAGTCCTGGTCCACGACTTTTACACTTTATATGGGGGGGGGGGGAGGGGGGGGGGGGGGGGGTGTGCTAAATTCAAATGGTCCCCCCCACGCACTCTCAAAAGAGATGCTAAACAGTTTCCCCTCTCTCCTGTCATTTGTAGTTTCAAACACATTCCAAGAGACGTAAATGACCCCCGGGGCCAGGCACAATGGGCCTGGCTGACCATGCAAACTAACACAGGCACCAATGGACCCACACACACACACACACATAAAGGCATTTCTTTATTTAGACTATAATTAATCAGTTATAATTGTATCTGGTATATGCATGTGTTGTTTGTATGTTTCCCCATTGTATTAGCCTAGTTACAACTCTTTATATGTATCAGTTAGACTCTCAATGCTTATATTCAGGTATATAAGTGTATCTTATTCCTCAAACAATGATCTACACTATGTGATCGTGAAATGCATCTTACTATTTGTAGCATATTTTGGGTAAAACTGCTCCAATCTTCCAGACCAGCAATAAACATGCAAATGGGCCATAAACAGAGACAAAGAAAGTTTCTCCCGCTCAAAATTCATGCCTCTGATTGGCCATTCCACCCAAAAGGTGGGTGTGGGTAGGAACCCTCAAAAGTGATTAGCCCGAAATAATCTTTGCTCAGAAACCCTCTTCGTTTGAGACAACACCTTTCCAAGACTCTCAAGATCTTCCTCTTGAGTTTTATTTTCCGGCAGTTTTTATCTTCAAGTAACTTTAGTCGCTGTGGACTTTTCCTTCGTCAGAAGAACCAGAAGTAAAACTTCCAGCTCACTCCTCACGAACTCATCAAAGACCTCCGGTGTCTACCGCATCAGGATTCTTGTTTCAGCAATCGAAACCAATGCAAGTAACCGCTTACAATTATTTAGATGCGTGTTTAAGTTTCAGCCCCTTTTTAAGGTGATTTTTGATTCTTTGATGATTTTCAAAGGTTGTGGTTAAGTGATGTGAAATACTGCCATTCTTTTTCTTTCCTCTCTCTTGTTCTTACTTTGTTTCATTCTGTGTATATGTGTTTTAGTTATTTATATGTTAGATATAGTTTCATTTATTAAATCCTTTATATTCACAACTGATTGCCTCTGTTGTTGCTCACAATTCAAGTCAATGAATGTTCCAACCCTTGCTACATATGTTCAATTACTGCTAGCACTGCTTTAACGGACCCCGTACGTTATGCCCAAAAACCAGTTCGGATGGACTAAAACCATGTGATTCCTCTCTTGCTTCACGAAGAGCAAATAAAACCAAAGGAACCCCATCGTCCCACTCGTTCTCCGTCTCCAAACAATATTTCCGCAAAGCGGATTTTAGAGTTTGATGCCAACGCTCCAGAGCACCCTGTGCCTCTGGATGATAGGCACTAGATACAACATGTGACACTTTCAAAGCTTTCAACACATCTTGGAAGACTTTAGACAAAAAGTTTGAGCCTTGATCAGTCTGAACAGTTTTTGGTAGTCCAAACGTAGTAAAAAACTTGATTAAAGTTGTAGTCACAGATTTGGCAGTTATTTTCCGTAACGGTATCGCTTCTGGAAATCGTGTGGCAATGCACATAATTGTTAAAATATACTGGAAACCAGATTTAGTTCGTGGAAGTGGACCCACGCAATCCACAAGAACACGTTCAAATGGCTCTCCTACAGCCGGAATAGGACGAAGTGGAGCAGATGGCACCACCTGATTGGGCTTTCCTACCATTTGACATTTATGGCAAGTTTTACAGTTTTGAGAAACATCAGTTTTCAACCCGGGCCAAAAGAAGTGTTGGAGCACCCGATTATAGGCTTTATTTATACCCAGGTGTCCAGACCAAAGATGATCATGTGCCAAACTCAAAATATGCTGTCGAAATTTCAACGGCACCACAATCTTAGTTCTCATCACCCAATAACCGAGCATTCCAGCTACACATTAGCACAGTGTTATTCGAATAAAACTGATGGTTACGCTGCGGCAACATTTTAATGTCAGCACTTAAACGACATTTTGCTAATGTAGGATAAATTCTCTAAACCTCAGTAAAAACGTCACGCTAATTGGGCAGAAATACATCAGAACCTGGAGAAACAACAGACTTTGCAGTCGGCTTAGAATTATCCAATGTCTCAGAACATGCATCTTTCTCAAGCATCTCTGCAAAAACAGATTCTCCTAAATTTATTTAATTCTCCTCAAGAATGCGTTTTGCCTGAGCGCGTGTCGTAACTGCACTAGCAGCAAACACATTTGGAAAGTTTTGTGCAAGCGCATCAGGTTATTGATCAACAAGTGGAATATTAGTAACATGCATAACTGGCATTACTTTACCTCCTGCAAGATCATTTCCCATAATAAAATGAATAACTTGCACAGGCAGGGAAGAACGAATCGCTACATTAAAACAGCCAGAAACTAAATCCGTCGACACCCAAATGCGATGAAGAGGTACAGGTATAAAACCCATCTCGATACCCTGTATAATAGTGCTAGTATCGCACGCAGATTCCCTGAAAAAAGACAGAGTATCGGACAATATAAAGGACTGAGATCCCCCTGTATCACGCAAAACCTTTACAGCCTTCTGATCCTCAACCCGACCAGTCAGTGACACAAAACCATTAAACACAAAAGGTCGGAAACACTCGTCAGGAACTGCAGAAATTACGGGCTGCGGAGACACAACTTTCAACAAAACTGAACCACGAGGCTGAGTCAGCGGAGCATTTTGTCGCTCTTGTTTTCGTTTTAAAATTCGACACTCAGAAATCATATGTCCCACTTTATGAAAATAGCCACACTCCCTACGAAACTTTGGGCTAGATGGACTAGGCCTGATCCTAAGATCAGAAGAATCAACTTCAGTTTCCTTCTGTGAATTGTATTCAGACTCACACGCACGCTTTAAAAACACAGGTTTATTCATTAATGCATACTCGTCTGCCAAGACGGCTGCTTGTTGCATAGTACTAACCTTTCGTTCATTTAAATACAAAGCAGTACGCTGTAATGAAATTAACTCATTTGTAATTGTAGGGAATTAATTATTATTAATTCATTCCGGTTTTGAAAGGACTCTGATCTGAAAAAGTCGAGGTCCACCTGATTAAACTGATTTTTAATCTAAATGGTTTACACCCTATCAGCTACTCGGCCAGCGAGAAGTTAATGTCAGTGTATATTACCAATTGAATATGTATTTTCCTGGCCATGGTCAATACAATAATTATAAGTAAGCTATTGTAGTAATTATTATAAGTAAGCTACGAGCTAGGTAGCAAGGGATCTTTTTGCAAAAGGTTTAACCTTGAAATTATAGGCACCAAACCATGAATTTTTCTATAAATGAAAACCTTATTTATTTGCTATTCTAGTTACATCAAACTACTAAAACACACACACACACACATTCACACAAAGATTCAAGGAAATGAGTTAACGGAGTTGCATGAAGTTTTCAAAGTTCTAACTCGTTTTCACGAGTGATTTAAATTCACTTGAGAGAATTCACAAAGCAGAGAATTTGTCTTAAATTTACTTCTTAAATTAGCTCGAAACCAGTTCAGCAGAGATAAGATTTTGTTCGTTTACTTGCGTTCTGCTGGGTTGACAGCTGAAAGCTGAGTCGTTTCTCGTGGCTACTGGATGGCTGCTGGAGGGAAATTCCTTCGCTGATTGGCTGTTGCGGTGATGTCGGAATGACGTTTGAATGACGTCCTTTTGGAAAGCCCTCGTTGGGTTGGTTGCCGGGTTACGGAAGAGGCTTCAGCAGTCCTGCTAAAAGCCTGAGTTTGCAAGACTTTGCGTTCTTTGAAGATTGTGTTTCTCTGAAGTGTTTGAGTTCTTAGATGGTCTCGCTGTGCGATGTTACAGCTTGGGAGCGCTTTTGTCGTGCTCACCAAGGTGAAAGCCAAAGTTCTTTGGAGTGAGAGAGCGAGCCAGCGAGCAAGAGTGTTGTGTCCATTTTAAGCAGGCTGACCTTTGGTCCGCCCCACGACGCGATCTTCCAATCGGATGCTGTTGCAGGGCGGAGCGTGCATACATTAACAAAGGGGCTTCAATTCATCACATGAGAAAAATCTTTGCGCAGACTTGGTTGATACTTTTATAAAGTTTCCTAATGTGAGTCTTACACCCACTATTAAATTTTACTTCATTTCAACATTCGGCTTTTGTCGTGCCCATCCGTTCAAGATTAAACTTCACATATTACCACATTTTAATAACCTTATTTCCTAAAAAGAAGGTAATAAAACACTGATTAAAGTTGCACCGATTACATGAAACACCTCAAGCATATATATATACGTATATACGGCATAACACATGCAGTGGATACATTTTCACTACTTTTTAAATGATTTGTCTTTTAAAATCATCATGCAAGGTTCTGTTTCTTTGTCTGTGACACAAGAAACGTAAGGGTTTCAGTCATGCAGGAAGCAGGTGGAGTTTTGGTGGGGTGCGCTCGAAGTGGCATGTGGCGTCACGCTGTATATCCCGTGTTTTTGCGGGCCTGAGGGCATCAGTTAATTTACTCATCCTTTTCCTGTTTGGGATATAATGGTTCCATCCATTGGTGGTCACAAGACATCGTGGTTTCTATATGATTTGAACAAACCTTTTCAGTCCTTGATACAAAGAAAGCTTTGTTGTCTCTTGATTGAATCAGTCTTTAATCACTCCTCTGAGTAGATGACGACACGACCGGCAGGACGTCGACCCAGAATATTGGAATCATGTGCTGGGTGATTAGCAAACCTTGTGATGGCTGATATCAGTGTCCTGGGGGGGTCATAGTTAGAACTCGGTCGCTACACTCTATGAAACCCGACGTGTGCTTGCTCGGAGTGGGTCGCTCAATCATAGGAATTACCGGGTGTCGCGAAATAATATAGTCATGGTTCCGTTTAGCGCTGGCGGGCTTTATCCTCGGGTGCCAAAAGTATACCCTTCTCACGGGCAAACTCCACATATGTCTGGGACGCATATTTTTTCGTTGTACGAGATCGCTGTCTATAATGTTCAGGCACTAACTCATAAGCACAGAGAATCGCATTCTTCACAGTCTCGTACTGAACACTTTCTTCCAAAGGGAGAGATGCACAAACCTCTTGCGCTTTCCCTGTCAATTTACATTGCAACATTAATGACCAGACCTCAATTGGCCACTTTAAAGCAGAAGCTATACACTCAAATGCCTGAAAATAAGCCTCAACTTCTTTCTCGCGAAACAGTGGAACAATTACAATGTTCCTCGCGACATTAAATGAAGACATGGAAGAAACATTCAGAGAATCCGTTAACACAGATACAGAGCTAGCTGTAGATCCACAGTCATTCGGCACTGTTGGAGGATTTGACAAAAATCGCAACTGCCTCAGACTCAGAACTAGGCCTACCTTCCAGCGCAGAATTTTTAGATCCTCTTGGGTCATCTCGCCTAGCCTGCAACTCTAACTGCCGCATTTTAACTTTCGTATCCGCGTCAACCCGATACATTTCAAGCTGCTGCTGCAACTCATCTTTTCGCGCCTGAGCTTTATCTTGCATCTCCAGCTGTAAATGAGCCAACCGTATTTTCAAACGAAAATCGATCCGAGATGTTGGTGAAGCTTCAGCAGAAAATGAAAAAGGTTCGAACTTGGGTATCGAAAAAGATGGTCCTACCTCCCCACCAACACCAAGAGGGTGTGCACCTGTGTTAACCAAAGTAACTGAATCGCCAACAGTAGAAAACCATGGCAAGAGTTCTCCTTCATCCACCACAGCTGCCACTGATTCTGCAACATCATGCACTGAAGGTAACACATTTTTACTAATTAAACCAGCCGACAAACAAGCTTTTAAATCCTTCTTAAGCAATGTTTTAGAATTTTTTAGTATTTTTTTTTGCACTTTAGGTATACACTAACAATTATATGTCCATCCATCTTCCAAACCACCTACTCTCTGTAGCAGTGTTGGGCAGTAATGCATTACTTAGTAACGCGTTACTGTAATTTGATTACTTTTTTTTAGTAACGGAGTAATTTAATGGCTTTTATACTTTCAAATAGTATTAGAGTATAGTTACACATGCCGAGGTCCTCTATACTTACTGGGCCGCGTTACTTGCTGACGAAATGGCAGTTGTTTATACTCGGAGAGTTGTAAACAGTATGTAGTCACAGGTTGCACTGTCGAGGGTCCATTTGTCCATTGGATAGAGACCGTGGCTTCCGCGGGGGGCGGTAGCCGCGACGTCAACAGAGCGCGCCGGCGGTTAGCAAGATGGCGTGCTGATGGGGGGGCGGTGCGGGGCGGGGGGGTGTAGGGAGCACTCGTGTGTGTGCTGGGGTGAGTTCGGATAGAGTAAGATAAGTTCAGGCGGTAGCGGGTGCGCGCGACACTAATATCTAAACATAAAATATTTAAAACAAATAAATTGTTATTCATCTTTTGCACAAAAGCAACATGAACTAATATGAAATATAAACGTTTAACAGGTGCAAGCATATGCAGAGTTTATTTTTAGGCTATAACACGTGTTTGCAGCGTTGAGAAATGCAGTGCTGAAATTTGCGTGCTCAGAAATCCTCTCATTATAACACACGAATGGTAGACATTATGAAAGATTCATTATGAATATATTTATTGCGTTATAACAGAGATTTGTGAGATTGCAATAAACTGAAATGTCTTTTAGCGATTATAAATGCAGCGCTCTTTGCTGACATTCTGCGCATCCAAGGACCATGCACGGCAGCAGCCGCGTGTGCGTGTTATTTGAACAGGTCACAGGTTCTGGGGGGGTGAGCTGTTGAGGGGGGGCTTAATAACAAATATTTTCGTGTGTGAGTTGTTGTATTCGTGGGATTGCATAAATTTCCTGGAGAAAAACGTAACGTAATGTAATAATGACTATTACTTTAGAATAAGGTAATCAGTGAATTTGATGGGTGGCGCGAGTGTTCAGAGTATCTGTGCCCCACACTGTCCTGGGCTGGTCGCTGGGGGGAGGGCGTGTCTACGTGTGCAGGCGGTGGTGGGCTTCAGCCGCAGGCGCGGGGCACATCACGCGGGGGATGTAATGGCCAGGGTCGCGAGTGCGAGGCGGTTACTCCGACTATTGTGGCGAGGCTCTCACTCATGTCGATGACAGACAATTAACGGCATCTTCAATTCATAATGCGTGAGTGTAAGGAAGGTGGACAACAGACACTGTGTGGGTAAGATGGTAAGGACGCGTGGAAGTCCGATTACTCTGAAGGTGTAGAGATGTGGTAAGGTTGATGTATCCAGTGTAAAACATCCAATAGCAAATTATGAGGCTAGGAAATTTAAAAGTAAAAGTTCCCAGTCACGTGGGTGCGGGGTGGTGGGTGGTTGTGGTACTGGTGACAGGGACATAAGTAGTGAGTGCACACTGTTTTAGGTCGGGGTGCGGGGGGGTCGGAGATACAAAAGAAAGTCAAGTCAAGTCCACCTTTATTTTTATAGGCGCTTTTAACATCACAGGTGGTGTAAGCAACTTTAGAAGTTTTAGGAAAAGTGTGTCACATAATGCAAAAGGACAATAGTAACACTCAATTTTCAGTTAAAGGTAGTTCAACATTGAATTCAGTGATGTCATCATCCAACCTCAGTTCAGTTTAAATATTGTCTGTGCAATCAAGTCGACGATATTGCTGGAATTAAGTGTCCCCAACTAAGCAAGCCAGAGGCAACAGCGGCAAGGAACCAGAACTCCATCGGTGACAGAAATGGAGAAAAATCCTTGGTAGAAACCAGGCTCAGTTGGGGGGCCAGTTCTCCTCCGGCCAGACGAAACCAGCAGTTCAATTCCAAGCTGCAGCAAAAGTCACATTGTGCAGAGGACTCAACGGGTTCCTGTGGTCTTGTCCCATTGTTCGGAGCTGACAAACGTGAGACGTGCGGATCCTCGCAAAGCTTTATTTGGAGAAGACAGAGACGTGGTCATAAAGCAGGCTGGGTCAAACAGAGGCAGACAGGTATATGGCGGGCAAAACACAAGAATAATCCTTGGGCTAGCATGGGTCGATGAACTGCAGACAAAGTCACAGGGGCAAGGCTAAAGGGAGAAGTCCAGGAAAACAGGCGAAGATCAAAGCCGGAGAAAATGGCTAAGGCTAAGGCTAAGGCAGGGAAATAAATGAGGGCTCTGTAGTGTAGCTATCAAAATATAAATGCTAAACAATACTTGGCGGCGGGAAAGGATCAGAGTGAGTGTTAAATAGCGAGTGAGTGATATGAAACAGCTGGGTGCACTCAGTGTTAAACCGCTTTGTGCAATCCGTGCTGGTGCAATCAGGTGCAATAATTGATGGATAGTGTCCGGGGTGATGTGAACGTGTGTATTGCGGAGTCAATGAAATCGGAAATGTTGACCTCTGATGGCTAGCAGAAGGAATTTTCATGGACCGATTCCCGTGACACCCATGCCGTCTATGGAACAGGTCTTCGTGGGATCTGTCTCTGGGGCTCATCTAGTTGTCCTGATCTCCGCTGACATTCAGGGCTTTGAGGCCCTCTAGTCTGATCCCCCAACCTTGGCTGTATACATACTGGAATCGTGTGACTGCATGACCATCTGACTGGATACGACTGGATATGTGGCTACACTTGACCCTGGAATAAGAGAGAACCATACTAATATTAGCGAGCATGCCATTCTCTATTCTTCTTACGATGTAGTGAGTACATCGGGTTTTATGGGAAGTGTTCCCGGTTCCGGTTTTCCTAATTAATGCAGCCTAAAAATCCGTTAACGGATTTGAATATTAGAAATGTGTTAGTGTGTTATGTGTAAGCCAGGTTAAAGAGATGGGTCTTTAATCTAGATTTAAACTGACAGAGTGTGTCTGCCTCCCGAACAATGTTAGGTAGGTTATTCCAGAGTTTGGGTGCTAAATAGGAAAAGGATCTGCCACCCGCAGTTGATTTTGATATTCTAGGTATTATCAAATTGCCAGAGTTTTGAGAACGCAGCGGACGTGGAGGACTATAATGCAATAAGAGCTCGTTCAAATACTGAGGTGCTAAACCATTCAGGGCTTTATAAGTAATAAGCAAGATTTTAAAATCTATACAATGTTTAATAGGGAGCCAGTGCAGTGTTGACAGAACCGGGCTAATATGGTCATACTTCCTGGTTCTAGTAAGAACTCTAGCTGCTGCATTTTGGACCAGCTGGAGTTTGTTTATTAAGCGTGAAGAACAACCACCCAATAAAGCATTATAATAATCATTAAAAGAAAGCATTAAAGAGAGATCGCATATAGACAGGAGGAGTTGCTCTCAAATGTGCGGTTTAGTTTTCATGCCGTTCACTTATACTCCATGGCAAACACACAGGCTTTGTTTCTCTTTACCCTCTACGTTGCTTAGGTCAGAGTTAAAATGTTGAACATAAAACATGGAACAGGACAACATGAAAACTACATCCCTCCCTTATTCAAGAACGAGAACGTACTTGCAAAACAAAATCTTAAATTGCAGATCATATTTTATATATCAAATGAAAGGAAAAAAACAAAAGCAAACTAAGATTAAGGTCCTTATCTTATTTCAAGCTACCCCTGTTAAAACTGAAAGCATGAACATTTAACAAAGCAAATTAATACTTATGAACCATAAGTAGTAGCATGTTGAAAAACAGCGTTTCACATTTCTTCAATCAGATATCTTGGTGCAGTATGATTTGTTCTCAGGGAGTATCGAGGGGTATGTGAAAGTTCAGAGTATTTCAGATTGGTGGTAGTGTGGCATGTGCTTTGTGGCATATTGCCCTGAAAGACATCAGAATTAGGTGCTTATGCTGTGATGCCATCTTCGTCATCAGAAGTTTCGTTCCGCTTAACTGTGAGAGGAGATGGGTATCTCTTGAAGAAGGAAGAAGTTTTCATAACGCATCTTCTTGAATGACTTTCTGTCACCATCGACCCTTTGACCTTGATTACTTCCTGTCAAGGGATTCCTGGATTCTTTCACTTTGTTCCAAAGATCTGCATATCTTTTCATTAGCTGCTTTGCAATGTGATCAGTGTCGCTAAGGTCAGTTTTTGGCTTGTCCTGTAGATTTGAAGGTAGTGTAGTATTAATCTTTCTTCTGAACAGTAGTTCTGCTGGTGATCTTTTGGTGGTTCCATGAGGTGTTGCTCTGTATTTTCTCAGGAAACTATACAGGCACTGTTTCCATTGGTTTGACTTCTGCATTCGTGGTCATGACTGTCTTTTTGAGTGTTCGCATGAACTGTTCAACTTCTCCATTCGCTTTAGGCCAATATGGAGTTACTTTGCTGTGTTTGAAAACAAGATATGAACTGAAATCCACAAAACAGTGACTGCTGAATGGTGGGCCGTTTATCAATTTTGACTATTCTGGGTATGCCAAAAGTTGAGAATATCTTGTCAAGTTTGGGAATCACAACACTGGCTGCTGTAGACTTTATTATCTCCACTTCTGGATATCTGCAATGATCATCAACTACTACCAGCAAGTAGTCACCAGACAGAAAAGAACCATTAAAATCCCCTGAGACTTCCGACCATGGCTCTACTGGCAGATCAGACATCTTAGGTGGTTCTGTATGATCCTGGAGTGTGGCTGCTTGACATGGAATACATCCTTGCACAGATTTCTCCACTTCTGCGTTCGATACCAGGAACCATACCTTTTCTCTTATCAGTTAATTAGTCTTCACAATGCCCATGTTTCCCACACATGCAAGTTGGATGGCTTTTTGATACAGAGAGGCGGGACAAACAAGTCTGTTTCCCATGAGGAAAATGTCTTGCGATGCATTACCTGTGAGCTCCTGTCTCAGTTTATGAAATGCCTTTAGCTTTGTGTGGTCTGCTTTAAGTGTGTCCAGGCTTTTATAACAATTATCTGCAGGACGGAGTCTTTTTCTGTTTCACGTCGTACTTCATCCAAGGTCACTGCTTTTGGAATTTTGTTGTCAATTATGATTTTGACATGGCTTTCTGCATTTTCTGAAGAGTTGTCTGCATGTTGTTCATCCACAGGATGCCTCGACATGTAATCAGCAGGATTACCTTTCTCTGCTTTGTACTGGACTGTAAACGTGTGCCGTTGCTATCTCAGTCTCCAGTGTTCGAGTCTGGCTGGTGGAGATGCTCGAGGGTTATTGAAAATAAGCTCCAGTGGTTTGTGGTCTGTAATAACTGTGAAGTTGTTGTAGGATATCAGACCGAATCAGACAATCTAAGATTTGGTCAAAACATGGTTGAAACATGAGACGAATTACAAGGCCCAGACAACAGAATGTGTCATCAAATCATAGTCCTGGCCCCAAGCCTGAAACCAACTAGCAGCTTTAGAGTAGCTCACAGCATTTAAACAAAAGAACACATTGACAATTCCAAGGAGATTGTCAATTTTGGAGCAAGTTATCAAGAATAATGGTCAAAAGAGATGCAAAGTGTGACCATCAAATGGAAACATGTGATAGTGAATCCAAGCTCTCGGTTTGTTTCAATTACTTTTCCCCCGACCTCACGACAAGAACAGCTTCAGAGATTCCGTACAGACGCTCTTAATCTCTGGTCTCAGGGCCATTACAAAGCCGAACTGCCTTTCCTTGCACCTAAATGACACTAAAAGGACTCATTTCTATAATCATTGCTATATATATAACTCCATATTATGTATGTAACCTACATGTGACTTATCAGGTCTTAATCATTTATTGTGTATGTATTTTTAATAACTATTGAATCGCTTAATGGTTCGTATTCAGGTTTGGTATGTGTGAGTTTGAGAATTAATGCTTGAAATGTTTATTCTAATCACTTCATTGTCAAATATATCATATTCTTGTTATAGAAATCATGTCCAAAATCATGTCCAAAACTATACTCTGCAAGAGCGGGAAAATTCGGACCTTGTGACTGATAAGATAACATTTGATTTATT
Source organism: Sinocyclocheilus anophthalmus (assembly GCA_018155175.1). NCBI lineage: Eukaryota > Metazoa > Chordata > Actinopteri > Cypriniformes > Cyprinidae > Sinocyclocheilus > Sinocyclocheilus anophthalmus. The sequence goes on along the minus strand of JADLZN010008548.1, from coordinate 47,243 downwards.
GAATGGGGAGGAGGAATATACAACACCCGAGCAACGATGACATCTAATTGGTCAAAACCCCATTTGGGGTGTGTTAAACAGCCCGGTTTAAATACTCAGCACACCATCAAACTTTGCTTTTTGTCTCTCTCTCGCGCTCTTCCTTCTTGCCTTTTTGAGCCTTGTTGTTTTTCTTTTAAATCATGCTTCTTTAGTTTTGAGCGTGCTCTGGCTTAAACGCCAGCTCCTCTGAAACCATGAGGAGAAACGCCACCTAGAGTCATCAAACTTTACATCTATTTCTTTTTCTTTAGTTTGTTTTATTTTCCGTTTAGAGTTTCGTGTTTTGAGTTAAGTTTGCCTAACGACGCATCTCCGAAAGAGTGCTGTCTAAACTTCAACTTCAGACCACAGCTCCGCGTCGCCAGCCAACGCCCAACCACTGGCTTCCCAAGACTGAACCACCAGCCAATCAGAAAAGCGGGAAACCACTTTCGGCAACCAGACAAGGAAGGGAACCCCGCACCCGAAACAATTACCGCGGGGCCGCTCCAGAACCTAGCTGAACTGGTGCATTTAATATAAATGTTAACCTCATTGAGGAACTCAATAGGTGCGAGGGTTAATTAAGTGATTGATGGTTGGTTGTTCAGATCTATGCAATTGCACTTATTGCTGTAAATTTGGGATTTCACATTTTCATTCTCTTAATCTAATTATTTTCCTCACTTTCTCTCTTTCTGCAATTTGTGTGTGAATGCGTGTGTTAGATTAGTTTATATGTCTTAGATTTATCCAATAAAGCCTTATTTATATTGAAAAGAGAAGTATCTCGTGTTTTGTGCTCACAAGTTAATGTCTTAAACTGATGATCTTGTTACTGTGTTAATTAATAGTTTTTTCACTATATTTTGGATATAAATATTGCAGAATTTGTTATACGGCTCGTTCAATGAATCGCTGTCCGTCTCAGTGATCAGCCGTAAAACATGATTCGGTCCAAATTCCCTATACATTTATTGGGTGGACTTGCCCTGGGGTAAAATCTTAAATGATTCCCTTTGAGCAAATTATTGACGGCTGTTTTCCCTTACTTTTAACCATACACCTTGGTGGGGGGGGGGTTCCCAACTGGAAGTGCTCACATGCCTAGACTATTGCTAGAGCTTCCCTCTCTGTTTGTGAATAGTGTTGTTCTACAGCTGTGAGCGCTCGACTGGCATACACAATCTTTGTCACCGGAACTGTCTGACATTGTAGCATTCTGAATGAGTTGAGATTTTAGCTTGTCCAGTGCTGCTTGTTGTTTTGGTCCCCAATTGCAAATGTGATCTTTCCGAATGAGTTCACGCAGCGGCTGTGTGGTTGTTGCATAATCCTGAATGAAACTTGAACAGTATGTTGTCATTCAGGCAGGTTCTGTGGGACTGAGAGGTTCTTGATGGCTGTTATCTTCTTTGGATCTGCAGAAATTCCTTTGTCTGAAAACACATATCCAAAGAAATCTTCTTGCTGTACTCACACTTGTCTTTGTTGAGGGTGAGTTTTTTCTCTTTGAGTCTCTTGAATACAGCTTGCAGACTGGCGTTGTATTCATCTTGTGTTTTCCCATAGACTGATGTCGTCACTCATGTTCCTGACATTTGGGATGCCACGAATTTTACCTGCTGAATTGTGTTTTGGAACACCTCGGCAGCTGAACTAATTCCAAAATTCAAACGAGTGTACCTCCAGATTCCTACATGAGTTGTGAATGTTGTTATGTACCAGTAGTTTGGATGTAGTTCAATCTGATGATATCCAGCATTCAGATCCAGTTTTGTGAAACATACAACTCTGTTTAAATCATGTATCAGATCATCCACTGTTGGGGTGACGTGACGTTGCATGACGATGTATATGCACACACTGTCATGATTTTTGGGTGTTGGTGTTACAATTATAGGTGATACACAGATGATCAGTGACTTTTTCAATGATACCTTGTTGTTCAAGTTATTTTGAGTTCTAGTTCTACTTTCTTCATCTAAACTTGTTGACGCTTAAGGGTGTGTTTTGCACGCCGTGTCATCCGTATGCACAGTGATCACTTTTTGTCTCACCTTTTGAAATTCGGGCTTCGCTAGATTTGAATTATTGGTTGTGTAGCATGTTGACCTGCTGCATTTTTTACAAAAATCTATTGACATTTTCGGAAAAGAATAAAACCCAATATGTATTCGAAATAACGAATAATACAAAAATGTTATGGAGGGACGATTTGGGAAGGGATCCAGTCAGAACGAATCTCCTGTTTTCTGAGCGCACACACAGCCGAAGCATGCACACAGAAAAGCGCCTCATAATGCATCCTTGCATTCGGTTTTAAAGAGACAGCAGCCTCATTAAGTTGTGTAATTAATGTTAATCAAGCAACACAAGAAAGAGAAATTCACTCACTGTTCATGACTGAATGAATTTAGTAACCCTAATAAGTATCTACATTTAATCTAAATGTATTTATATAAATAAATATGTCTGCTTGAAAGAATGAAAAATGTGGTAAGTTGTCATAAAGAATGCATATTATATCCTCCTGAGACCCAGCTATGGAGTTTTTGCCTCTGTAGTGGACGTTATATTTTAGTGAATTTCTTTGAGACCTCACATGTCACAGTTTTATGTCACATGTCACAGTCTGGATGTCCTGTACAGAGCACATTCAGGGCTCTCCACAGATACCAAATGATTGGATGTTTCACAATGGCCACTCCCTCTCCTTGGTTTTTAAAATGGCTGACATTAATTTAGTGATCAAATTGTTCATCCTTGTGGAAATATAATATTTTGTAATTATAATTTAAATCTGATTAATTTTCAAATGGTTTGTCATCTCAGGAAAATGTTATGGGGTTTTAAATCAAAATATGACTTCCTGTTATGGAACAGGACATGATTTCATACATGTCCATTGTAGAGGACACCAGGACTAAAAGCTTGTTTATTATAAATTTTTGGAGACAAAATAATTGAATAGGAAAACAAGTTACATATCAATATTCTTATGAAATATTAGATTTTATTATGAAAATCTGGCCAATTACTACTCCCATCGTTACATTTCTTTTTTCAACATGCTGTCCCAACAGTACTTTAATATGCAAATTAGATACAGTGTATAGATAACATTGTGCTTAATGGGAAAACCATTGTAAACCAATTTTTACACGCATATTGCATCAAGCAAAATGGAGATTCAATAATTTTGTTATATATTTTATAACCTAGTTGAGAACCGTCCTTAAACAAAGTTAGTTATGAAAAAAAAATATCCGAACCTAAAAAATTGATTGGTGATTTTTTTTAAAAAATCCCATTGTTTTTGCCTTTTCATGTCTATTCAAGTCATTTTATTTTGAGAGAAACTGAGTCCTGGTGTCCTCTACAGAGGACAAAGCATAACATATGAATCAGATATCATTTTTCAAAAATTTTATTTTTTCCATATGCTCTAAACAATGTAATGACATGAAAAAATACTAAATTCACAAAACTTTTTATTTCTGGTTCTCAGGAGGATAAAACCATTGCTATTTCATTGAAAGGAGGACCATGTTCTTGTTTCTTTATGATAAGTGGTTTTATTTAATTTTAATATAAAGGCATGTTGTGTATCACAACAGTTAAATCTGTGTCTATATTGCATTATAAAACCTTAATATCAAACTTATATGAGTTTGGAAATTTTTGAGAAATGATTAAAGATGCTTACACTGTAACAAACCTCGATGTGCAGGTCGCTAATCTACAGGAGTCTAGAGTGGTGTCGACTAATCTAGACTAAATTAAACAATTCAGATGACTCATATTATAAACGAATGTGAATTTGAGTCAAAACTATGACTGAGAACTAAATCACATTTTCTTGCAACTGTACTGGATCAACCTCTTCAAAAAATACGTCTTACATTCTACGTGCTTACTCAAGTTAGAATTTTGAACAGAAACAGGGAACAGGACTACATGGAGCACCACCAGTCCTCACACATACAGTCTGAAGTAACTTTAACCAATTTTTCCACCAGTGTGTTCCCCGTGTTCCTGGTCCAACATCCCCCTGGTTTATTTGCCATCAAAGCAAGTCTTCTTACAGTTTCAGGCTGTTTTTAAGCTACAACTGTATTCCTGCATTGTTCGTATCTCTTTCCACTATGTGATTCGTTACCGGAAAGTATGACTAAAATTTTCATTGAAAGCTTTCCCATGTTGCGTGGCCAGATATCAGATTTTCATCTGCAATCATAGCTTCTATTAAAAAAAAAACTTTTTCCTTCTGCATTTCTGCTTGTAATTTTTGAAAATCTGGCAACCCCAATTTCATGGTTAAAACAAAAACAACACCATACATATATAGATTGTTTATACTGCCCAATAGAAATTGGCCTTTGTTCAACAGATCGAACATTTGAGAAACACTGTATACATGCTGTGTCCTTAGTGCCATAGAGTATCCCAGAAGATTAGAGTAAGTCAGCCATTCTCTCACATATCTTTTCTTGACCCCAACACACTTCGATAAACGATCAGGGCAAATCATACTTCCAGTTTCCTTCTAAAATCGCCAAGTGGAGACAGGTCCAAATTTTCCAACATGAAGTATTTATGATTAAATACACAAAATGATCCAAACAGCATCCAGTGTGTCCATACATAAACACAACTACAATGAAACTGAGGAACAAGGAGCTAAGTATATCTCAATAACAAACTAAAAGTTGATCAGTGGATGATCAAATGAATGGGCATGGCAACTAATGAGGTTAGGAACCTAGAACAATACACATGAAATGACAAACCACTAAAAGTCTTGATAAGGAAAATCTAAACTTACAGTTTTCCTGACACATACATTTAAACCGCTCTATTAGAGAGTCTGACACAGGATCGGCTTTATCTGCTCATCTTCCTCTGTAGGATGCTTCCGACCCCCCCCAGTTAGCGCAACCTCGTTCACTCAGTTACTTTTTAAGGGACACACACCATGTCATCATAGTGGAAGACTGATTAATGATGGGTCTCGCAACTCTAGTGGTGCTGATAAACCTTTATTGTTCTCCAAGAGATATTGCTAACACCATTATCCAGCATCTTATGTGGCTTAATTGAATATGAATGAATGAATGAATTAGTTAATTAATTAATGTTTTGTTTTGTTTGTGTCTTGATTTTTTAATCCTAATGTCTTAATAAAAAATGTAGAATGGTTAAATGGAAAATGGTTAAAATAAGTTAATATTTGTAAAATATTTATAAAGCAAATAATGTAAGTCATTTTTTAAAGATAACTTACACAAAAGTAATAAAAAACAGATTGCTAGCCTGAGTACAGTAGGTACTTCCTTTGAATGAATACATGATGTTAATAGATTAGAATAGATTTTTTATTTTTTTTTGCATTTAGAAGGTTTTGTGCTGGAAGTCGCAAATCTCAGCACATTCAAATATATTGTAAATGTAAATGGACGTAAACTAAAAATAATAATATCCATCAGTCTCTAATATGATTTAGTTTTTTTTTCTGGTTCCTCACATTTTTGAAGGACATGAGTGTAAGCATGTCTCCTGTCTTGTTTTAGCTGTAAGATTATAGTGGTTTTGTGGACTGCTAGATAGGTGGATATGATTGATTGGGTAATTAGCTGAGATAATGGAGTCGCACTGTGATATTCTTAAGAGAAGAATGAAGCATTATACTGTAAAGAGAAGCCCATGGAGATCCATCAGTGCAATAACTCGGGCCTGTTCTGTCTGGTCAGAACAACCTGTTCTCTTTTTGACAGGTACATTCAGAATCATAATAATTACCGTGGAGCCATAAACTCCGTAAGTAACATGTAAATGGAACTTAAAGGCTTCGCCGTGTGTCTCTGAATGAAGGATTTCAAGTTTCACTGAGTAAGAGCCTGTCAGAGCAGAAGGTTTTGAAATTCAATAAACGTGTGTTCAAAAGGGATAATGTATTTCATGGATAACCTTTAATGGAAAAGCATCCTCTGAAAAAGAGACAAAAAGAGAAACCGCTAGAGAAAGGGCCCCGTTTGTGTTTGGAACGCTCATCTGTGCCCTTTCCTGTGGTAAACTGAGATATGATGGTTAAAATGTCAGCAAGGAACAAGACGAGCTGGAACTAACTGATATTTATAAATGCCTGTTCTGCAGTTACATGACAAACAGGGTCCAAAATTAAATGGAACTGTTTTACCACACTTGCTAAGGCAAATAACAAAAAACAACAACAACAAAAAACCTGTACTTTTGCATTGTTTTTATTAAAACCCTATTTTTTTCCTATGATAATTGAATTATTAAGCTGATATATTTGTGATAAACACCATTGTCATTGGTCATTGTGTCTCTCGCAGTGTCATACACAAGTTTGTCTCCATTGATTCATTCTTGAATCCAAAATTGGAGGTGCCCGGAGATATGCCTATGGGTTTATGTGAAAGTATTTTAGATTTTTTTGTTGGGCGTATATCAGACATCCAAAAGAATATACAACAGTGTGCATATACTGTATGCCTATGAATATACCTCATGCTGTGTTGTCTGATTTTGAGCCCATTTCTTTATCCATGCTGTTAGACATTGTACTCAAGCTTAAGTCAAGATTTTCTCCTCAAGATATTTTTCCAACAAAGCTGCTAAAGCAAGTTATTGAGTTGATTGGTCCATTTGTATTATCAATAATTAATAAGAGTTTACTTTCTGGAATTGTTCCAACTTATTGTAAACATGCCATAGTGCAGCCTTTATTGAAGAAATCAAACCTGGATAAGAGTGTGTTGTGCAGTTATAGACCAATTACAAAGCTTCCTTTTTTAGCAAAGATTTTGGAGAAAATGTTTTTTAATCAACTTGAGTCCTTCCTTACTGATAATGCTATCGGTGAAATCTTTCAGTCGGGATTTAAAAAACATCATAGTACAGAATCTGTATTATTGAGAGTTTTTAACAACATTTTTATGGCAACTGACTCTGGTAACGTGACTCTACTTTTGCTTTTAGATCTTACAGTGGCGTTTGATACAATCAAGCATCAGATTTTGATCTCACGGTTAGAAACTTGTGTAGGTATTCGAGGAAATGCCTTAAATTGGATTAAGTCTTATTTTCAAGACAGAAGTTTCTCTGTTCAGATGGATGAAGGTATATCGACCTCAGCGCCTTTATCTTGTGGTATTCCACAAGGATCTATTCTAGAACCAGTCTTTTTTTTCACTTTATATGCTCCCATTAGGTCAGATCTTGAATAAATATGGTGTGTCTTTTCACTGATAGGCAGACGACACCCAGTTGTATCTACCTCTGAAGCCAACTGCCTCTATAGCTGTAGAAAGATTGGTGGAATGTCTTGGTAAGATTAAGGTGTGGATATCTGCTAATTTGCTATGTTTAAATGAATACAAAACTGAATTGATTTTATTTGGCCCTTCTGAGTCTGTTGATACATCCAAAATTGAGTTATACTATCCCCTTTTCGGACACATCAAGTAAAAAACTTAGGTATAGTTTGTGATAGTGCACTTAAATTTGATAAACAAATAAATTAAGTGGTCAGAATTAGTTTTTTTCAATTGAGACTAATCTCTAAAATTAAGCCTTTTTTATCTCGGAAGGACCTGGAAAAGGTTATCCATGCTTTTATTTTCTCAAGATTAGACTACTGTAACTCCATGTATTGTGGTGTTCAATATAAAAGTTTGGGCAGACTACAGCTGGTCCAAAATGCGGCCGCAAGACTTTTGACAGGTACTCGGAAAAATGAGCATATCACTCCTGTATTAAGAGAACTACACTGGCTGTCGGTTTCTTATAGGATTGATTTTAAGGTATTATTATTTGTTTTTAAAGCCTTACATGGTACAGCTCCATCATATATAGCTGATCTGATCCAGGTGAAGAAACCAAAGAGAATGTTACGTTCTGAGTCATTTAATCTCTTAGAGGTCCTGCGGACGTACCGGAAAACGAGAGGAGAGCGCTCCTTTGTGGCCGCTGCTCCTAGGCTGTGGAATGGTTTACCTCATTATATCTGGCAGTGCCCCACTCTTAGAGAGTTTAAGAGACATTTAAAATCATATATTTTTTTACTGTGGCATTTGAGTATACCTGAGTGCGGTGTTAGTGGTGAAACTGGTTCTTACCAATTGCCTCAATGAGTCTGAGGTTTTATTTGTGTTTGTGTGTTGTTATGATATAGAACTTGAAAGTAATTTTATTGTTTTTCTGCATTCTCATGTACAGCACTGTGGTCAACATTTGTTGTATTAATGCGTGCTCTATAAATAAAGTGAACACTGAACATTGAACATCTCTCAGTGAACACTGTCATAAAGACAGTATTCAGTTTTCCTGAACACTTCATGCTTTCTTTTTGTTACATAATAAATTAGATTCAACTAAATTTCATATCCGTTTATTTGTTTATTTTGTTTGCAGGGGCATCAGTTATGTACGGCAGGGTATGGTGCATGTCATACCTTGGTCGCCCGATAAATGTTAAAGATTGCATTATAAATAAAATTAATTAAGATATAAATGATTAAATTAGTAGTAAATTAAAAATGTAAATACTAACACAAAGGGAAATAATAAAACATTGGAGTTGGGTTTACTATAACCTGTTTATTTGACCGAACCGTACAAACAGGTCATGCGGGAACCGTCCGGTCTGACAACAGACGCAAAAAAAGATATTTGCCTAAGAGAAAAGACACACATACACTGTAGGCCTTCCATCTTGTGGTAAATGGGTAAATAAAAACAAATGAAAGTCTTTATTTGCTGATGATTGTGATGCATGACAGTGTACTTATAATATCTTGTTAATAAATAAATAATAAATAATTATATTGTGAACCATGGACTTCATGTGACCAATTTATGAGATTTTCATTTCCATTTTTTATCTTCCATATATCAGAGCTGCATATTATGTGCCAGGTTATTTCCAAAGCTTTTTTAATTAGCTGATGCTGTTAGTTTAACTGCAGTTTTGTCTTCCTCGTGACGTTGTTAGTTTGATCATATGAACATAGCATACCTTGACTTTTAGACTGGATCCGAAATATTATTCCTCACATAAAAGTTACAAAAGCAAAAGTTTATTTCCTCTACAGCGAGTTCCCTTTCAAGGGAACTTCGAACTGTGTCTTCTAGGGGGCGCTAGAAGATCTTTGCGTCTTTTGTTTGGGCGAAGAGCATGCACGCGATGTCTTCGAGGGGGCAATCTGCGTTCACTGCAAGCGTTTTTCAATGAAAAAGCTCTGCTCTCATCTGTCGCTCTTTTCGAGGAAGGAGGGGCAGCCGTATGCTCCCCGCGGTTCAGGAGCCGCCGCTGCTGAGGCATGGAGGAGAATTAGGTCTTGGGGATCGCCGCGAATCTTGCCGAGTGAGTTTTTAATGATGGGTTTTCTCTGTGCTCGTTGGCCGTGGACGAAGGTGAGCCGCTGGAGGATGATGATGTGATTTCCCTAACATCGTCTGATCCAACGGCCAGTGCTCTGCTGCGCTGTGTTTGGGGCCCGGGGGGGGAAAAAAGAGCGTGTAGGAAGTCTGAGGTATGGGCGAAGAAAGATGAGGCCTGATGCCCTCCGCAAACCGTCTCTACCCTGCTGTATGATGAGCTACTGGACTTATGGATCTTGGTCACACGTCAAGGCTTGACCTGCCGGTGGAATCTGCCAGAAGGTGGTGCGGCGAGTTGGTCTCGCGAGCGTTATCTGTCTGACCATAGCCCCCCAGCTCAGGTGAGCCTTCCTTTCCTTCCTGATCTCCATACAGAGATCGAGAAGGATTGGAAGAGGCCGTTTTCCTCACGCATGCATCGGTTTCTGCATACCAGTTATGTGAATATCGAGGCGGTGCGCGAAAACGGCTATGTGAGAATGCCCCCTGTAGAAGAGACGCTTGCTAGCTATCTCTCTATGGGTGAGACCTCCTCTCTTAAGACTCCCTCCTTGTCATCTAAGCCCCTTCAGGATACATCTCTCTTAAATGGCAGGGCATACGCAGTAGTGCGGGGGGCCGCCCTGGTCGCTTCTGAACGTTTGCACCGATGGCGTGCTTCAGAGCATAATCAGGTGATCTACGAACGACCCTGATAAGACCTTTGCTCCTGATGATTGCGCAACAATCACGGGGGACGGCCCTGGCTCTCCTGCTACTAAGCATGCCGCTCTTCTATGGGCCCAGTCTATGGCAACATGGGTGGTACGGAAAGACATCTGTGTGTGAACCTGGCAGATATCGGGAAGAAAGCGAGGGTCTTTTCCCTCCTTCTCCTCGATGCTCCGTTCGCCTTGCTCCGAACTTTTGGTACCCCATCAGAATTCGAGAAGTTCAGGAAGGCGAAGGCCACATCAGCGTTCCTTCAAAACCGGTTCATTTCGCATGCAGGTCCAGGTCTGAGCCGAGCACCCGGGGCCCTGGCCGTCTCGATCTTAGGATCAAGACGCACAGAATACTAGTGGTCCTAGCTCGCACTCCTCCCCACCTGCGTGTAAGGCTAGGAGGTAGCGTGGGCGTGGCTGGTCAAAGGGAGGTAGGCAATACGAGAGGTGGATCCCAACACGCGCAATCTCGTTCTGACCCATAGTGAATCTGAGCATCTACTCATGCTCCTTTATATGGTTTAACATCTGCCCTCATCTTCCCCTTCCTAATTCCCCTGTTACCCATAATCTTCTCCACCTGACGAGGTTAGGTATGAACCTCTTGCACCTGCATTGAGTCTCCTAGCTAGGACCTATGCTGTTTTTCGGTTGGTTCTGCTTACATAGGTAAACGCACATTACCATGGTCCGTACTATAAGCTTCTTTTTTCGGGCTTCGCTTCTTTGAACGGGGGGCTCCTGCGCGGGAACCAGGTGGTGCGTATGATCCATTTTTGAATCATGCTCTGGTTTGTTGTGAGGATCCGGCGGCTAGCCTTCGTAACAGTGTTTTCCGGGACCTGTTTGTTTCTGTCCTTTTTCTAGGGTAGGTCCTCGGTGAGCACCCCCTCTGCTGGACTTAGAACCGGGTTCTCGACTTTTGCTGTGATGACCTCACTCGTCGATGCTGGATCCAGACTGTACAATAGCCCTTTTTCTGGCTTCATGCTTCCTGGATCATTTGGCCATATAACGTTCTTGTGGGAAAACCTTTCTTGGTCATCAGGTGTCCCCGTCACACAGCCGCATTCTCCTGGAGTCCGGAGCTGGGGCTTATGCTTTTCAGGCTGCCCCTGACTGACGGCCATATCCAGGGTTCCCTCCCCGAGGGGGCTTCCTGATGGACGGTATCCCACCCCCCGTCGTCGCTGAGACGTCGAGGCGGGGGAGTTAGGAGTGGCGTTTTTGTGAGAACCCTTCTTGTGAAGTGGCGTGGAGAATCGCCAGGCCGTGCGTCACCGGTCAGCCTCATAGTGTTGTGCTTTTATCTTGCCACCTCCTGTTTGGCTCTTACTTCTGGGCATCTGTGATCAATGCTTAGGAATCTCTATAAAACAAATCCCTGCTTTTGTAATTGCACACGCTAAAGCTCTTGCACTTTCTAAAATCCATAAATAGTGGTAAGGTGCACTCTGAACCCGTCGCCATTTCTAACATGCCACTTGTGGTATTGCATGCTAATCGCCCAGTGTGCGCACTTTTAAAAATCCTGTATGGCAAGGTTACGCGATGTTATCCTCATCCCTTTCTCTGAGGTTGCTTATGGCCCCGGTACTCACCTTGGGCTCCACTCAACTAGTGTGTTATACCATGAATTATACCATGAGGATGAGTTGGTTCTTCTCAGATGTATTGTTCTTGGGATGCGCCATTTCCATCTATGGTCGGCTCCTTCAGAGTGCCTCGAAGGCCCCTTAGAACGGTATCTTTAAAATACATGATATGTGCACGCTGTACTTTCTAAAATCCACGCTGTGGTAAGTTTGCACATTAAGCATTTTGCGTTCTTTCCAAAATCCTGTACGGTAGGGGCTACGCACGGCGGCTTCGTGCCCTTTCTTTGGGTCGGTTAGGCCCCGGTTCCACCTTGGGTACCACTCCACCTTGTATCCTCTGGATATCCATTTTTAACAGGGTGTTGCTACTAGGGGTCTGTTGGGACAGTTCCTTCAGCAAGCTCACACAGAGCAAGCGGTAGCCCCCTGGGTGACAGACCAAGACCTAGTACGATTCTAGGCACTTGGTCATATCCCCTTAAAGGAATCTATTACTGATTCCAAGCCTTGAGCTCTACCCCGGGCCCAGGAGTTCTGTTTTTTGGGGGTATGTAGCTTAGGCCTTTGGCAGTAGGGAATAAGGTCACTGACAGCCGTCTAACGTCCCAAGGGCAACTCCCTTAACGCTTGTTGCTATTGTTAGATGTGAGCTTTTTTTGGTAGCTTGTAGTGCTCGCCTGTGGTTTGGGCATTCACTCCCCTCATTATGTTGGCGTGGTATACCCGTGTCCCCATAGCGACCCCTAGAGGACGCAGTTCGAAGTTCCCTCGGAAGGGAACGTCTCGGGTTACTCATGTAACCATGGTTCCCTGATAGGGAACGAGACGCTGGCGCCCTGTAGCTTCCTTGCCATGCTTGGACGCAGCTATCATACGCAGAAGCTTCCTGTTCTCCCAGCGCCTATTTATACTATAGTCGCACCGGTAGTGATGTCATAGGCTGTCGCCGGCCAACATGTTGTTGGTGTTTTTTGAATGTATGCTTCAGACATGGTCCGTCGTGCGTCCCTCAAGCAATACAACCGGCCTAGAGATTTCAATGTCTCCGGTCCCTACTGCCCTGGAACCATGGTTACTTACGTAACCTGAGACGTTTTCAGGCCAGGAACATCCAGAAGCACATGATGAGCGGGAGAGGAGAGACTTGGTTCTGGTTCGTGGTTGGTGTGATTGAGATGGGGGCTAATTGTTAACCCTCGGGCGGAGCCAGTGATAAGCACTCCTTTAATCTGCTCTCTGACACATCAAGGCATTAAAATGCCCGAGAGCCCTCAGGCAGTTGTTGGCTTCACTGTAGGACTGAATCGAGCGAGGGTAAATCACAATCTTAACCTCCTCATGGGTCGTAAAAATAGACCCATTGAAACACACAAAATGGCCATGAAGCCCGACTTTTCCATGTCTTGTTTGTTTTGGTGGGCAAGTGCCAGATTTTGATGTAAACGGCGGACATCATGGCACAACCCCCCTTTTTTCGAGTTGTGAAGCCTGTTAGAACTAAATTGCTAAACGTGCAGTGCTGGGATGTGGTTCAGTGCCATTGCTTTCTTTGAGGAGAGTGTTGTAATATCTCAGTTTATTGGACATTTTCGGGGAGCTGAATGTAAAATTAAGTACACTTTGTCACTTTTATGAATATTAAATCTAAATACTACATTTAAATGTAAGCAGCATTTCCATCTGTGGTAAAGAATGAAGAGTTTTAGTTGCAAATATAGGTGACATATCAGCCAGCTGAGTAATTCAGTCAAACTCAGCACAGGGACAGACAGTTGCATATCATCTAGCAGTCACTCAGACAGACAGCTGTCAGTGTGCAAAAAGCCCTATAGTTCTCACGCAAAAACCTGACTGGATGAGTCTGTGTTATAGAATAACAGTAGTTTCAAAAGAAAAAGTTTTCAAGTTTTTGATCAAAATGAGAAGAAATGTCTTACAGTGTATGTCATATTAGTGTTACATTGTCTTTATTTTAGGCCTAGCATGTTTAAAAACTCTTCTTGAGCAGCTCACTTGCTTGATTTGTTCATTGTCACTTTCAAGGCAGAAAGTGTGATTGTTTAGGATTCGAACCCGGGACATCTTACTCCCAACGCAAGACTCATACTCCTGTTAAAGGGGTCATATGATGTTGCTAAAAAGAACATTATTTTGTTTATTTGTGTATGAATGGGGTTAATGCGTTTAAGGTTTAAACAACTTTCTCCTCTATGCCCCGCCTTTCTGAAACGCATCAATTTTGACAAAGCTCATCGGTCTGAAAAGCGAGGTGTGCTCTGATTGGCCAACTATCCAGTGCGTTGTGATTGGCTGAATACCTCAAACGTGTATTGCCGGAGCGACGAGACAAAAACATTCAAACCCATTATAAACGAGGCATTTGTTGCATTCAGTGGGACATATTTACGGATTAAAATGACTTATACTGTCTTTTTACACGTTGCGTATCGCGCCGCGTAAACATAAAACAATGTTTGCATTTGTGATCGGAGAAACTACAAGTGCTACTCTACACTGCTAAAAACTCGTGTTTGAATCATCAGTTGCAAATTCTTTAATATAAAAAACGTACTTACAAGTCTGTGAGTCAGAACAGCCGGCATTGTAGGCTATCTCTACTCTCACAGGATCAGGAAATGGTCCTCCATAAAAATGTGCTGCACACATCTGAATATTTGGGGGTTTGGTGGGCGAGGGTGTTCTGTAACAGTGTTGTAAATACAACGTAACCACTAATTTCTAGTTGTGTCCTCTTTTAGAAAAGGCCAAACAAAGTAGTTTCGCTTACAAAACGAAACACAGCGTCACACACGGTGGGCTAGAGTAAGCGCAGTGTCCTAGAGCGAGCAAGCCGTCGGCTTAAGTGGGAAGGCCGGGGCCATTCTGCGGTGCACGGAGGCCGGTGGCTTGAGAATGGCACGGCCGTGGGATTCAAGAAGGTTCAATGTTCACGGTTTAGCATTAAAGGTTTAGTTCACCCAAAAATGAAATTAGGTTGTGTTTTACTCACCCCAGAGCCATCCTATGTGTATCTGACTTTCTTCTTTCAGACGAATCCACTCGGAGTTATATAAAAAATTGTCTTTGACCTTCCAAGCTCTATCGTTTTCCGGGGGGCACTCAGCTGTGTTGCAGTGCTTTGGGTCTCATCTTTCAATCCAAGGTTATCACTGGTTTTTATTTTGGGTGAAAATAATAAGCACACCCATGACTTGATTATATATTATATTGAAAATGTAACTCCCAATATTACCTGTGACCTTAATGTAATGAGCCCTTTATTAATTAGTTATACACGTTAATAGGACTTGTTGAAGTGAACCTTACTCGAAAAGTTAACAGCTTGTGAACCAGTTAATTTATGAGTATTGAAACTTATGCAACCAGTTCAAAGTGACTTTAATGTAAAGTTGAAGCACTATAATAATTAGTTTGTTGATTGATTATTATTGCAGCACACACAAATTTCTTATTTCTGGTGCAAATAAATTTATTGTTTGTGTACTACATCATCAAACACTTGTCAAGTGAAACAAAAAGATTAATCTGTGTGGTCGTTTGCAGCCACTGTGGGGAACATTATGGAGCATAACTTCACACGACAAAAAAAAAAATGGTTTAATAAAAGGGAAACTCACATTATACACTAAGCTCAATCTAACAAACAAAAAATCTTTGATAAATTGCAGCAAATCAAAAAAGGCCCTAACTTTTTCTATTTGATTCTAATTTAACAGTTTTGGGGAGAAAATAATATTAAAGCTGAAATAGCATTTGTAAACAGAACTTATCATATTACAACAATCAGGTATTCTTTTTGATATCATGAAAGGCCCACCTGTACTAATCATTAAAATTAATAAAACGGCAATGGAACCTGAGAGCACGCGTTCAATCAGCGGTTGGCACAAATCCCGAACAGGGTGGACTTTCTCTTTCTGGGTTTGAAAATGTTCTACATTGGATGGGCCTGCGTCTCTAGCACATCTATAGGCTTTGGTTTACACACCGGCAACTACAAGACAACAAGAGGCTTGGTGAGTCTCCTAAAGAATATAATAAAATGCCGATTATATTAATTAAAATATTTTCTATATATGCCACTTGTGTGAAGTTATGCTCAGTAATGTTCCAGTGTGCTGCAAAAGAAAAGATTAATCTTTTTGTTTCAATTTGAAAGTTGTTTGGTAATGTAGTGCAACAACAATACAATTTCGGGGGGGGGGTGGTTTCTTATTGGTCAACACCAGAAAATACTAACTTTTTGTTCTGTGTGTGCAATAAAATAGCAATCAATAATAATAATTATTATTGGGTCCCTTGTACTTAAGGTTCTCTTTTCACAGGTTACTAACATTTAATAACTCATTAATATGGTTCCATGTGGCTCAGCTTTACATTAGGTTTCGCATGGTCCATGTTTACTAATGTTTTACTCTTAATAAATGGTTTTCCACAGGTTACAACTGTTAGAACTCATTCATAAATGGTTTCCCCGTGTTCACGTTTACATTAGTTCGCTTTCACAGCTTTACTACCGTTATTGCTCCGCTTAATACATGGCTCACATGGGTTCACGTTTACATTTAGTGTCGCTTTACAGAGTTCCTAACGTTTATAGCTCATTAATCAATTGTTCCACATGTTCCTACATGAAGTTCTCTTTCACTGGTGACTGAACGTTGATAGCGTCATTACTAAATGTTTCACATGTGGGTTCACCCTTTACTTACGGTCACTTTCACAGGTTATAACATTTATAGCTCATTAATAATGGGTCAAAGGTGTGTCACTTTACCATTAAGGTTCACTTTCACAGTGACTAACATTTATCCTCATTAACAAATGGTTCACCAGGTGTTCACTTTACCATTCGGTTGGCTTTCAAACTGGTTACTAAATAACGTTTATTGATCTCATTAATAAATCTTCAACAGGGTCCACTTACATTAAGGTGTGGCTCTTTTCCACAGGTTACTACATTTTATGAGCTTACATTAAATAAATGTTCATCAATGTGTTTCACTTTCCATTAAGGTTCGCTTTCAACAGGTTCCTCACGTTTTATAGCTCTTAATAAATGGTTCACGGATGTGGTCACGTTACATTAAGGTGAACTTTCATTTTCACACATGTTACTAACATTTATAGCTTCATTAATAACTGTTTCACAATTTTTTCACTTACTTAAGTGGCTTTCACATGTTACTACGTTATAGCTCATTAATAGCATGGTTCACATGTGTGTGCAACTTAAATTAAAGTTGTCATTTTCACAGGTTTACTAACATTTATCACGTCAGTTAACAAATGGTTCACAGAGTGTTCACTTTACATTAGGTTCGCTTGTTTTTCACAGTTATAACGTTTATAGCTCATTAATAAATGCTTCAGAGGTGTTCACTTTACATTAAATTTCACTTTCACATGTTACTAACGTTTATAACTCATTAATAAACGGTTCACAGGTGTTCACTTTACATTAAAGGGATAGTTCACCCAAAATTGAAATTATGCTGTGTTTTACTCACCCCCGAGGCATGCTAGGTGTATATGACTTTCTACTTTCAAACGAATCCATTCTGAGTTATTTTAAAAATTGTCTTTGATCTTTCAAGCTCTATCGTTGCACTCAGCGGGTGTTGCAGTGCTTTATTCCAAAAGACGTGAAATAAAAAGCGCCATTCCATAAAAAAAAGTGTCTCACGGCTCCCGGGGGTGAACAAAGGCCTCCTGTAGCGAATCGATCTGTTTTTGTAAGAAATATCCATATTCCAAACGTAATAATCACTTGAATCTAGCGCGCGCACACTGTTGTAAACGGAAGCAGCTCCGGCGGATGACGTATGAGGTCAGCGCTGCACATGCGCCACTCAGAAGTGCGCACAGTGGAGCAACGAACAACATTGTTCAGAGGTGTTCACTTTACATTAAGGTTCGCTTTCACAGGTTACTAACGTTTATAACTCATTAATAAATGGTTCACATGTGTTCACTTTACATTAAGGTACGCTTTCACAGGTTACTAACATTTATAACTCATTAATAAATGCTTCACAGGTGTTCACTTTACATTAAAGGGTTCGCTTTCCACAGGTTACTACATTTATAACCGGGGGGGGGGGGGGGGGCGGCCAGGGCACAGTCATTAAAATGCTTCACAGGTGTTCACGTTTACTTAAGGTCCTTTCACAGGTTACTGAACGTTTATAGCTCATTAATAAATCTGCACCAGGTGTTCACTTTACATTAAGGTTCGCTTTCACAGGTTACTAACGTTTATAATTCATTAATAAATGGTTCACATATGTTCACGTTACATTAAGGTGAACTTTCACAGGTTATTAATGTGTATAAATTATTAATAAATGGCTCATTACATTAAGGTTCACAGGTAATATTGGAGTTAAAATGTTCACTATTAATATCTCATCAAGTAATGGTTGTGCTTTTATGATTTTTCTCCCAAAATAGAAATCAAGATGATAATTTTTAATCTTGATAAACAGAATATATCAGTTTCTAATCATTGCTGTTGATAGGCATCATGAACTTTTGCGGAGGGCTCTGGGGGGGGGTTGTGAAGTACAAAGTGTGCTATTTGGCGGTGGGGGTCCGGGAGGACGAGGGAGCGCTGGTGTAAGAAAAGTGACACAAGTCATGAGATATACATGAAAAAACCATAAATACAACACCCTTCAGTCTTGCTAAAATAGTAAATTTTTGCTGCAACGTTGCATGAGCAGATATATTGGTAAAACTTTAAAATAAGGTTCATTAGTTAACTACATTAGTTAACATGAACTAATAATGAACTGCACTTATACAGCGTTTAATAATCTTTGTTAATGTTAATTTCAACATTTACTAATACATTATTACAAGTTTGTTACCATTAGTGTACTGCACTGGTGAATACATGAAACTTAACAATGACCATCTGTAGTTTTAATTAACTAAACTTGAGCGTATATTCGTCAATACGATAACAAATGTATTGCTCATCGGTTGTTTCATGTTAGTTAATACATAACTAATTTTTTAACAAGGAAACCTTATTGTAAAATTATCGTGTATATGTTTTGCCTTTGCTGCCATCTAGAGCAGGGGTGTCCAGTCCTGCTCCTGGAGGGCCACTGTCCTGCATAGTTTAGCTCCATCCAGCTCCAAGACACCTGCCTGGAAGTTTCTAGCAGAGATTGTCTTACTGTAGGGAGATGAGAGGGTCTGTTTACTTACTATTGGAGAAAGTGTAATGGTCAACTTGGATCACGTGTGCCTTAATAATATTTTTTCAGTGTAAACTCTAAAAATAGTTCAATCCAAAACTATTGTTTAGTGTAAAATGTTGAGGATTAGCCGATAGGCTGTCGATTCATTAAATGATAAGCCGTTTCCTCTAAAAAAGCTATTTATTCAGCGTAGTGAAGCCTCTCCTCCAATGACATCCATTCAAACAAAACGACCTCTGGTCTCTTTTCCCTATGCCAAGCCGAACATTAGCATTAGCTGTTACGCTTTTTTGGCTAAAGGTTTCAGGCTTGCCTTATAGTGGCTTTGGTTCTAGTAAATCTGAAGAGCTTGATTAGCTGGTTCAGGTGTGTTTAATTAGGGTTGGAGCAAAACTCTGCATGACACCGGCCCTCCAGGAACAGGTTTGGACATCCCTGCTCAAGAGCAAGACACTGAAAAATACATATATCACACCAAAGGTCCCATCCACTGGAGATCAGTCACTTTAAACCTTATACTCGCCACATTCCACAAGTTTGCTTAAGCGACAGAAGTGACATCATCGTGGCACTCGCCAAACTGCTGATGGACTTCGTTAGAACCCGTTTCATGCAGCGGTGTGCATGCCATTTGCCATTTTTTGGTAACTTGAATGAACAATTAACAACTTAAAGGCAACATTTGCTGTAAATGTAATGAAAGAACTTATAACATCAGATGCAAATATATTTATACTTATAGAATAGTATTTATAGAAGTATGCAAGTATTTCAAAGACTACTGTAGTAGGCATTTACGTGCATTCAGTTCACTACCTCAAACTGCATTGTACTGCATTGGTTTTCATTTCAATTACTTTTTATTTCAGTTGTGCTTTGTTTAATAAATGTTGAGTGGAAATATGTTAAATACTGTGTACATACTATTATACAAGTATATATGCAGGCAAGCTGGTAAAACAAACAAAAAATACTGTTATGTGTAAAGCATAAATACAAGTGTTTGTCTGGTAACTTCATTTTATTGTATGCTGATTCTGAATAAAACAAAACAATTTTAAAATGTATTTATTATTAAGAAAAAAAAAACAGATATTTGTCACATTTTAACATTGCAAGAGGTAATACACTTGCAGATCCTTTATGCATTTCCACAATACATATAAAGTAGGCCTATATGTTTATGTTTGGACTCTCATTCTGACAGCACCCATTCACTGCACTGGTGAGCAAATCTGTTCCCATGAAGAAACCAACTCATCAAAATCATGGATGACCTGAGGGTGAGCACATTTTCTGTAACAGTGTAAGTGGACTTTAAGGAACATTAAAGAGAAAATAAAGCAATGTCATGACCCCTTTAAGACTGAATCCACAACTATTTGGTTTAAAGATTTCTTAACTGTTTGTGATGTTGAACAGTGTTTTAAAGTGACATCAAACCCCACAGTGAACTTTAAAACCCATCATATAAATATTGCTTGAAGTGTGAGATTTATGGTTTAATCACATCACAGGGTAAACATATTAGCATCTGTTTCAGACACAAGCGGGCACACAGCTTGAGGCAAACATCTCTGATAAATGCCAAATGGAGGCCCGCTGTTCATCTTGTTAGCGTTTGTCTGTCATCGGTGTCTTGCAAGCTGTGTGATGAATGACGTGACAACAACACAACAGGCATCACATTTCCTAATTGATCACCATGGAAGCATTTACACAGCAGGACGGCCAATGACTCTTTACTGCAAACTACAGCAGCTTAAGCCTGAAAGAATGCATTATAATTCACCTTTACAGATCCTTTTTATATCCACTGTTTCATTGCCCATTTTTCTGAGTTGTGCACCAGCTGGAAGACAGTTGGGGATGATTGCATCGAAGTGCCACTTTCCCATACCTTGGAAGAATATTAATTTTGCTTTCTCTGTTTGAATTGATGCAGTCGTTTGCTTCTCTCTGCTGGATGCTGCACTGTTAACGTCATTGTGCTCTTTGGTATATAACATTTCTTGCACAACATCTTTGTACGTGCAATTCAAATATCCATAAAAAACTCATCTTCACAGATCGGTTGAGATGTATTTTTGTTTTTTTTCCACAGAGCAAATATGTACTCAACAAGATTAACATTTAGCTCAGTGGTGCAAGATGTTTTGGCAACTAAACAGCATGTGTTGAATGCTGTTACAATAAAACACATACTCCTCTGGTTAAAAATAAAAACATGAACCTAGACTACATTTTTTGAAGACAATCTGAGTGATACTTGACCGTGCAAAACTCACCGCTACAATGCTAGAGAGTTGTGGGTAGAAGCTGAAGTGTCTGGTTTATGGTTTTCAGTAAGTTGTTAGCCAGAATTTGTATATCTGTAACAATGTTGAAATTATATATTTGGGTAAAATTGAATGAGGGCGAGGCTTGAACCAGAAATCGGTCTAAACTACAAGAAAAGCCCATTTTAGATGTAATTTTGTTCCCTTCAAAGTTCAGATGTAGCAAATACCTTGTATAATTTATTAAATTGATCTTGCTTATTACAAAATGTCAGTATATTTTAATAAATAACAATATCATTAAAATATCTTATAATAATACAAATTAACACAATAATTTAAATACTACTAATACTCGCTATTGTGTAGTCAGTTTGTTCAAGCTGGTGTAATCCTACCAAACCTGCACATACTATCTTTTACAATACCCTTTTGTTCATAAGTTTTGGGGGTGTTATGTAAATACACAATGTTATTAAAAAAAATATAACTAAAAAGATCATACTGCACACAAAACTTAGTCAAAAATAAATACTTTCTAGCCATTTCACAGCAGGATTTATAAAAGGTGACAAATATGTTTTAATAATTATAATATTATTCAATCTTACTTAATATTAATATTTTTCAGCCATTGCGGGCCAATAAATGCTGTTTTGAAAAAAACTTGTGATTGCATATGGTGGGAAATGTGTTGATTGCTTCCTGCAGAGATCTGAATGTGTTGGGATCTCAATAGGTGTGTTTTTTTTTAGCTTCGGTTGGGTCAAGGCTGGCTGAAAGGAAAGCTGACACGAATGGCATTCAAAGGGAACATTAAAATCGCACGGAGCCAAGAGTGGCTTTATTATTTCTGCAAGAAAGCGCGTGATGGCCGCCCCGTGGTGCTGTATGGAGGGGAGATGGCCGTGTGGGCTGGACACAGCATGCGTGTGTGTGTGTGTGGCTTGAGAAAGAGAAATGTGAGCGTGGGTGTTCACTCTGTGGGAACGCATCACACAAGCATCAAGCAGTGGTTGGTGTTTTGCCTGTATTCCATTACCCTCATTTAAATACACAGCCTTGACTACAGCTTACACAAAGTCGTCTCAGGGACAAACATCTGACACTTGCTAAACCATGCTCCAATAAAACCTTAATTCAGTGAAAAGAGAATAATGAATTCAGATATTCTCAGTGTCATACCTTGAGTATATACCGAACGACAGAGCACTGATATTTATGCAGTTCTCTAGGCTTAATTGTTTGATCTCAGTCTTGAAGTTTATTTTACATTTTTTCTAGAGCTAAAGGTGACCTAAAGAGTGAAAGGTGTACAATTTATCACTGTACAACATCTATTTATCCTAGTTCAATTGTCCGAGACTATGCTTTCCAGTGGGTAAATGCCATGAATTTGTGTAATATAATACATATTAATATGATTTGTATTTATATGTAATAAATTCTTTATAAAGGATTAAGGCACATGTTTTTTTTATGCTGTTGGCCTTGCAGAGATTTCTTTGCTCTCGGTCATGCCTACAGTATTAACAGCCATGTCTATTGTTACATTACAGCACAGCCTCTGGCACCATATGTGTGTAATTACACTTTATATGAGTATTTTATAATTGTTGTGATTCCACAGAGAATTATAAGAACTGTAGTTTGGTCTGTCAGCTCAACCATTCTATTTTTCTTTCTCTCTTGAAAAATATTCTGCGATAAAATTAGCCAGAAAGCGGGTGGGGGGGTGCACTTGTATTTTCGCACTTTTTCGTCTTAGTCTGTGCAATTATATATATATATATATATTTTATGTTTTTTATATAGATTGTAGTTATTTTTTATTTATTTAGTTACTTAAGATTTAAATGTACAGAAACTTCCCTTGATAGATTGATATAAAATTTGCCATGCAAAATGTAATCACAGTGTTCGGGGGTGTAAAATTTCGCGGTAAAACTTTATTTTAAGGTGTCCATGATACAGAGTAATTACCTAATTAAGTACTTAGTATTAGGCATTGTACTTACATGAAACAGCATGTACTTACCATGTAACTAAGTTATGGAACAGCCTGTACTTACAGTTTGTAATTATGTACATGTAATAGGCAGCTACTCTTACACATATGTAACAGGCCGAGTCTGTTACACAGCTACTTACGTAACCAAAAGTTCTTGTTACATATGTGTTGCAGACTTTATACAACGTAATTATAAATATAAGTACTTGGTTCTACACAATGTAACGAGTACTTTAATAAGTTACTAACTTGTGGAAAAGCCTGTATTTGCACATGGTTATTTTATATGTTTGGAAGACATCTACTGTTACCCGTATATAATAGGCCAAATTGGTTACACAGCTGCTGGTGCAACAGCGAGATACAGATTTTTACAAATAATTTAAGAGCATTATTCCTGCTATAAATCATTGCTACTCACATGGTTTCTGCATGAGCACAGGTGATCCCAACAGATGGTAAAATGATGAAATAATAGTTTCTCTTGCTCTGCTTTACATGTGAATTGTCAGAAAATTGCATAGATGGGCATAAGTCATATGTGTCATAATTGGTTTGACTGTTCAAATGCATTTGGTTCTAAGTGGATGAAACATCATAAAAAAAACAGAATAACCAAGTAAATAAATAATCCAGATTATTGAAGATTGCTTTCATGCAATTAGTATTAGGTAACATGACCTCTATTGAACTTCCACCTGTCGGTCAAGAGAGAATCCAAACACTTGTAGACATTGCATCATGCTACATATCTTCGCTTAATAGTTGGTTTGAAGTACAGTCTCACTTCTTTATTGCTATGTCTCTCTTCTCTTTTAAGATATACCTATTCAAAATAAGATGCCTGTTTAGAGGAAAACATAAATATACCAATGGCTTACCACTTTCCGTCATCACTGCCATTCTAAATACCCACCAATGTTTGCTGTATATATTGCACTTAAGTTTTACCTTATCTAGCTGTACCTTAGTTTGAATTAACCCACCAGTACACCGCTTAAATACATGTAGTAACTTTCTAATTACATTATAATTACAAAATATTTCACAGGCATAAGCTACTTAAAATAAAGTGTATCAAGATTGTACTTATGTGTACATGTAGCTTCGTAACAGACTCGGCCTGATGCATATGTGTAACAGTAGCTGCCTATTACATGTACATAATTACAAACTGTAAGTGCAGGCTGTTCCATAACTTAGTTACATATTAAGTACATTTTGTTTCATGCAAGTACAATGGCTGGTACTATGTACTTAATTAGGTAATTATTCTGTATTATAGACACCTTAAAATAAAGTGTTACCAAAATTTCCATTGGTTTTCTTTTTTGCATTGAATTGTAGGCTGAATTGGGATTAGTCTTCTGTCAGTTTCATGTGTTTAACCATATAATAGCTTTTACACCATTACATCACATGTTCTTGAGAACCAAAAATGCATGCTATGTGTTATGACAGCAAAGTGGTTTGTTACAATTTAATCCGAACCAAAGCCTAAAATATAATCATAAACGATATTTCAGCGTCATCAACATTGATATCATGTTACCACTATATTAATTTTAAAATATGATTAAGTCAATGAATGGATACTGAAATATGCTGTCTAATCGCAATAGAGGTAAGGATAGCTATCTAGTGTTCAGTGTGAATGGGAAAAGCTGCCGATTTATCAGAGTTTGATAAAGGACAAATTGTGAATGCATGGCACCTCAGAACTTCGATCTTGGAAACAGCGTGCCTTGTGGGTTGTTCACGTGCCATTGTAGTATGTATGCATCAAAAGTGGTGCACGGATAGCCAAACGACGAACCGTCATCCAACAGTGTGGCGTCCCCAACTCACTGATGCCAGAGGGGAGCAGAGACTGTCGCGCATTGTTCACAGCAACTAGAGGGTCACAGTGCAACAAATCACCAGCAGCTACAACAGTGATGACCAGTGCAATGTATACAAATTGCACAGTACACATTTCATCGCAGCTTTCTGCCTATGGGCTTGCATAGCCAACCAGCCAGATGGGTCCCCATGCTAACTGCATGCCATCGCCAACAATGCATGAAATGGGCCCAAGATCATCAAGATTGGACTGTGGATGATTGGAAGAATGTGGCCTGGTCTGACGAATAAAGATGCCTGGTGCATCACATTGACGGCCAAGCACACATACGCCGATTACCAAAAGAGGTTATGGCACCTGGATGCACTGTGAGGTGGACACAGGCTGGTTATGCTGTGGGTGATGTTTTCTTGGGATGATTTATGCCCCATTATCCCAGTAGCACAATCCATCCCAGCCACTCGAGTTGCCCAAGCCAGTGCACTCTCAGTGCCAGTCCCAAGCCTGGACAAATGGGGAGGGTTGTGTCTGGAAGGGCATCCGGTGTAAAACCTATGCCAGATTGAACATGCAGATCATAAACCTGCAGTTACAAGGGGCAGAAGTGGTGAAGGTGGATGAGTTTATATACTTGGGGTCAGTTGTCCCAAGCAATGGAGAGTGTGGTAGAGAAGTAAAGAAGAGAGTGCAAGGTGGAGTGGGTGAACAAGAGTGTCAGGAGTGATTGTAATAGAAGGGTACCTGCAAAGGGAACGTTTATAGGATGTTAGTGAGACCAGTTATGTTGTATGACTTGAAAGAGGTGGCACTGACAAAAAGACAGCAGAAGGAGGTGGCAGAGTTGAAGATGCAGCGATTTTCTTTGGGAGTGACGAGGATTGACAGGATCAGAAATGAGCATATAAGAGGGACA
The DNA here is from genome assembly GCA_018155175.1 of Sinocyclocheilus anophthalmus. Taxonomy (NCBI): domain Eukaryota; kingdom Metazoa; phylum Chordata; class Actinopteri; order Cypriniformes; family Cyprinidae; genus Sinocyclocheilus; species Sinocyclocheilus anophthalmus. The sequence continues at coordinate 21,234 of JADLZN010008548.1, read as the reverse complement.
GCACAGGTAGGACAGTTTGTAGACAAAGTGAGAAAGGCAAGACTAAGATGGTTTGGTCATGTGCATAGGAGGGATGCGGGGTATGTAGGGAGAAGATGTTGAGGATGGAATCACCGGGCAGGAGGAGAGGAAGAATACCAAAGAAGAGGTTGATGGATGTGGTGATGGAGGACAGGTAGTTGGTGTGAAGCAAGGTTATTATAGTTTTGAATTTTTAAATTTGTTTTATTTTAATATTGTTTTCAAATTTGCTATAAAATTCAGTTTAGTTTTTATTAGTTTCATTAATATTGCTGTTAGTTTTAGTTTAGTTTTTATTTTGTGAACACATTTTTATTTAGTTTTTACATAGTTTAGTTTCAGTTTTAGTTTCAGTTTTAATTAAAGTTTAGCAGAATTAACAGATAACTTCCAGAGCGCAGGCCAAAGAAAGGCAATAAGGCATAATTTAGACTTAGAGAAGCAAATGTCTAGCGACACAAAATTAAAGCATGCTGAGATCGAGATGGAAAAAGCATACAAATATACGGCAAAATGAAGCAGTCAAGCCTTTTTACTAAAATAAATCTACACACGTGATCTATATGTCATATGTAATTATGTGTATTGTGATATTTAATATGAAAATAAATGTAGCCTAATTTGGTTATATGTCTTTTATTATTTAACCATAATCATGATATTGTAGCCTAACTGTCGTGTCTTGCTCACTTTTCCGTGAACAACTGCGCATAAATCATAACTGGGACTAATGAAATTCAATAATAACGGCAATCGCATTAAGGCTCATATTTTAATATGTTCTTTTCATTTATGAAGAATTACAAGCGTGTGTATGATGTGATTTAGCCTATGCACATTTGTCCGAAAGCCTGGCAGAGTGATCACAAGAAGCTAGGTTAAGTTTTGCATTGTTTACAGAAAGGATGCTCGTTCTCATCTTTTTTTTCTGTTAATTATCCCGTTGCGCTGCATGTCTGTTTTTCTTCAAAGCACCAACTTAGAATGCCTAATTTTGGTTTGATTGCTTGTGTTACATGATAAAATAAATAATCTTGCTTACCTGATGTAATAGATTAAATGCGAGTGCGGTGTAGGGGTGAGTGACTCATGATTATGAGGAGTAGTCGTGGCCTAATGGTTAGAGAGTCAGACACGTAACCCAAAGGTTGCGGGTTCGAGTCTCGTACCGCAGGGATTGTAGGTGGGGGGAGTGAAATGTACAGAATTCTTTCCCACCTTCAATACCACGACTGAGGTTGCGTGCCCCGTTGAGCAAGGGCCGAACCCCAACTGCTCCCCGGCGGCCGCCCGCAGCCTAAATGGCTTGCACACTGCTCCGGGTGTGTGTTCACTGCGAACCCCCAACTGCTCCCCGGGCGCAGCATAAATGGCTGCCCACTGCTACAGGTGTGTGTTCACGGTGTGTGTGCACTTTGGATGGTTAAATGCGAGCACTAATTCCAGAAGTAGGGTCACCATTACTTTGGCACATGTCACGTCACGCACTCAATTTATGTACAGACGGATCTGGTCTGGGTACAGAATTAATGTAGTGACTGCTGTTGGATAACGGGGGTCGAGGTGTTATTTAAGTAATGCTGAGTGCGGCGTTTTTTGCTTCCGTTTTTGAGTTCTCTTCAAATTAGGGGGATTTGACAGTGGAAGGAGAGGAAGAAAAGAGAAGAAAGAAAGAGAGAAGAGACCGTCAGATAAACCCCATGTGCGCGATACACCAAGTTACAAGTATTTGCGCATAAACTGCCACACAAGCCTCATAGATTTTTCGCCAAGGGCGGTGTAAGAGAAGAATTAAAGATACGAAAACGATTAGTTATTTGATTAATAAATTAATTTAGTTTAGAGTAGTTGTTTTCAATAACTGTTGGTTAGTTTATTTCGTTTTAGTTTTTCAAATTATTTGTATTTATTTCAGATTTACAAAATTGTTTTTTTCATAAATCGTTTTCATCTTAGGTTGTAGGATTTCGTTTATGCAAGTAACATGTTGTGAGGAGAAAGACGGGAGGACAGAGCAAAAAGGGACACAGATGACACGACTCTGTAGTGAACCCGGATAATCGTAAGAAGACCGAAAGAAGAGAGAATGATCCAATAGCACACATCCCTAAGCTGTGAGGCTAGCTGACAGCTTCGTTGCAGGGAACCAGTGCCACACGTTGATGACACCATGAGTGTTCTGCCTGGGGATGGCCACTTATCACACACTGCTAGAATGTCGCATAGGAGTCTCTAAGGAAACATGATGGTGAATTGCTATATAATGCCTTTGGACTCTCATTCATTCATCCATGTGTGGTAAGAGCATGGTTGCGCGTCATTCACACAACCACCCTTACAATGCTACAGGAACTGGAGACTGCTGAATGATAGTTATGGTACCAGATTAGGGCCAATGAAGACCCATCAGCAACCTCGTAAAATGAATGCCTTGTAATGTGGCCACTCTTTTGTGGGCTACAAGGAGGTATTGGTCATTCATGGTATTGAATAGGTGGTCATTAGAGGTGTTTGGAACGGTACGTATTGTTAATGAAAATATCAGTACGGCTCTTTCGGCTCGTATGCAAGTGTAGGTCCGAACGACAAAGTACAGCATTGTTTTACTCTCTGGACGAGCAGAAACTTCATTGAACTCACAGTATTTATTTATATTGATTACTTTTGATAAAAAAAAAGTCCTCAGCTTTCCAATCATGTTCACTCGAGAGACACGGCAACGCGAAATGTAAACAATAAATGCCAGCTTTCTTTTTTAATTTTTTTTTTTTTTTTTTGGCGGCTGTGGAAGCTGCTGCTATGGCCGTGACTGATCGCATAAAAATGCCGTCAGTTTCAAACTGTGCCGACACAAGCTCCCCTTCCTCTTTACTACTGTATGTTTTAACGTGATAAACAAATAGACGTTGACCAAGAACATCTCATGCATCATGGTACATTAGTGTAAAAGGGTTCACCGTTGTATGTAGATTATAGATGTCTAGGGTGTCTCAAAACATCGGATCCTCAGAGATACAAACGATTCCTGCAGAGTTTAGTCAAGTCAAGTCAAGTCAAGTCTGCTATATTGTCAATTCTTCCACATGTACAGAACATACACACAGAGAATTGAAATTGCGTTACTCTCAGACCATTGGAGTGGCATACATGATAACATATACAGAATTAAATAACAAAGAATACAAACTATAGCAAAAAATACAAAAAAGGAGGAAATGATAAAAAAAAATATATATATATACAAGAGCAACAAGGCACTGTATGGAAGGTTAGCGTGCAGCAACCAGTAAGTAAAGTTAAAAGTAACGTAAACAACAGCTGCAGATATATATGATTGTGTGCAAAAAATGATGTGTGAGTGCCAAAAGAGCCTTATTTCAGATGATTAAGTGACAGTGTGTGTAGTGTGTGATTTGGGAGGGGGGCGGGAAGTGGAAAGAGTCCGTTTGTAGGAGTCACGTTTTTTTATGTTTTTTTTGGATTATGGTGTTGTTTGAGAGTGGGGCAAAAGAGGGGAGGGGGGGGCAAGGTCGGGAGGGGGTTCAGCTTCCTGACAGCTTGATGGATGGAGCTGTCCTTCAGTCTGCTGGTCCTGTCCTGGAGACTCCGCAGTCTCCTCCCTTATGGCAGCAGACTGAAGAAGCTGTGTTTTGGGTGGGTGGGATCACCTGCAATGTAGAGGGCTTTGCAGGTGAGACGGGTGTTGTAGATGTCCTGAAAGGAGGGGAGAGAGGCACCAACGATCTTCTCAGCTGCACTCACTATGCGTTGAAGTGTCTTGCGGCAGGACGCGTTGCAGGCGCCATACAACACAGTGATGCAGCTGGTCAGGATGATCTCGATGGTGCCTCTGTAGAAGGTGAACATGATGGGGGCCGGGGCTCTGGCTATTCTCAGTTTGCGGAGGAAGTAGAGAAAGCTGTGCTTTCTTGGCCAGTGTTATCTCTGACTATAAAAACGGTGTTGTCAGTACAGGAGAGATCCATGTGATGTGCACCCCAGGAACTTGGATGCGCTCAACCTCTCTCCACAGTCACACCATTGGACGGCAGAGGGCATGCTGAGTGCGCACTCTCTGAAAGTCAAACAACAATCTCATCGTCTGAATTCCCAGTCACACTACAAGGAGAAGAATGTTGAGTGTTTTTTTGCATAGTGTCATGTCATCTTTCTGATGTAACCTTTTGTATCTCTAACTGATCCAAAACTCTGTCCTCAGGTCTTTTGTAACTTTTAGCAATTCCTGAAGAACACCTTGATAGTTTGTCAGGAGGTGTTTGAATTAGGATTTGGAGCTACTCTGGCAGGTGACAAGGGACCTCGAGGGCCAGAGTTGGAACCCCTGGGTAGGCATAAGACGGAGATGATTGTTTATCCTAAGAAAATTTGAATTATAAAAGAGACATTAATTTAAAGAAAGAAGCAATTATGTTCACGAACACATACATGTTTAATGAATATAAATAACTTACAGAAAGATTTAAGTTTAGTATCCCCCCCACGCCTGTACCGAAACTCGATTACCGAACCGTTGATGTCAAATAGGTTTCCGCCACACCAAACGTCATGTTTGTGTACCGTTGACACCCCTTAGCTGGTCAGACACTAACGCGTAATGGCTTAGTGTGTGCATACATAAGTATAATACCCTTAGCCAATAGTAATTAGTTGTAAGAACCTCTGGCAAGGGATTACAGACCGACAACGTCCTCTTTTTGGGTGTATTTGTGACGATGTTTTGCAATCTGCACATGAAGGATTTCTGCATTCTTCTCTGCAGACTCTTTACGTAAGTCTGGTCATGGTTGGTATGGGGTGTGCAAATTGACGGGGGGTCAGCTGCAGGCCACATTTCCAGGATTCTCTGAGAGGGCATGGATGTGGGTCAAGTCTGAGGTCTGGTTAGGACACTCAAGGGACATCCATTGGAGTTGTTATATTAGCCACGCTGCAATCTTTAGCTGTTGTGCTTAGAGGTCATTGTCCGGTTGGAAGGTAAACCTTCGCCAAGTATGAGATTATGAGTGCTCTGAAACCAGGGTGTTCATTAAAGGCTTTCAGGTTGTTTTGCTGGTTGAGCTGTTAGTAATTTATATTTTGTTTTTTTTTTAATGAAACATCAATTAAAAGTATACTTAAAGGGGTTGAAAGGGTTTTTAAGGGTTTTTTTTATTTTTTATATTTGCTAGGTCAGAGAAACAAAAAAGTTCCTATAATATAATATCATGTGAATCAAGTGTCATATGTGCTTATAAATTTTAAGTAATCCCGATAGCAGAAGCAAGATTAATTTTAATGAGCCGAAAAGAATGCATGTCACAACTCTGTTTATCAATTTGCACTGGCTAACAATAGCTGCTCGCATAAAATTCAAGACATTAATGTTTGCCTACAAAACCACCACTGGCACAACCACCCATTTACCTAAATTCATTACTTAAGTGTTATGTGCCCTCTAGAAGCTTGCGTCTGCAAGTGAACGGTGTATTATTGTGCATCCCAAAGAAGCACAAAATCACTTTCACAGACTTTTAAATTAAATGTTCCCTCCTGGTGGAATGAGCTGCCCAACTCAATCCAAGCAGCTGAGTCCGTAACCATCTTCAAGAAACGACTAAAACACATCTCTTCCATCTTTATTGGACCCTCTAACTCTGTACTCTCTGTATTCTAATTAATTCTTAAAAGAAAAAAAAAAAAAAAACGTGTCCCTTTAGACTTGCACTCTATTCATTTACTAACTGCTTGTTTTCTTATTTGTAAAAAATAAAAGTTGCGTTTATTTTTTTCTATCCTATCTGTTTTCTTTTTATTTATTATAATAAAAAAAAACTTGCTTTTTTTACTGCGTTAAGCAAACTGAGCTTGTTTATAGCACTGTATAGGTCAGTTGCTATCTTGTGCTTTTGATTGCTGCCAGGCCTCATTCGTAGTCGCTTTTGGTAGTGAAAGCGTTCTTGCTAAATGGCTAAATGTAAATGTAATTTATCTGACTTCTGTGACGTGAAGCGGCTAGCAGTTAGCAGGATGTCGGTTTAGCCAGTCTGTCTGCTTCCTGGGCCCCAATTAGTCAAGTACAAACTATAAGACTATGTGCCATATTTCTAGAGAGAAGAGCGGCACCACCCCTTCAGGGATGGAGGCCTTCTCTTTTCAACAGGTCAGATCTGCCCCAAAAACTCATCCAATTGTCTTTGAAACCTATGTTATTCTGCGGGCACCACTTAGACATCCAGCCATTGAGTGACGACAGTCTGCTATGTATCTCATCACCACGGTAAGCAGGGAGAGGACCAGAGCATATTACAGTGTCTGACATTGTATTTGCAAGTTCACACACCTCTTTAATGTGATTTTTAGCGATGGTGAAGTCAGATATAATTAGAGCCGAAGTGAATAACAGTCTTACTGAACTTACATTTAGCATTAGCCAGCACTTTTAAATTGGCCAAGATGTCTATTTTCCCATTTCGTGCAATAGAATATTAAATTACTGGGGCACTTTAATGGGCTAACGAAATGCTAACAAAGTAGTGGTATCAATTTGTGATGAGTGTGGTGGGGCCGTGAGCCGTGGGAACGGCTGAGGCAGGTGGAGTAAATGATAATGCATGACACCTGCGCCACTCACTGGTCTCGAGTCCCATGGAGGAGCTCTGGAAGTATAAAAGGAGGAGTGACGACAGTGCAGGACGAGAGAGGACCAGGCTGGACTTTATTTTGTGTTTTGGTTCAGTTTGTGCGTGGCAGTCATCCATGAGGGGCTGTCGTGCTATTTTGTGTTTATTTTATTATTAAAGTTTTGTTCAAATGTTCGCTCGCCGGTTCCCGCCTCCTTCTTCCCGATCTACAAACTGTGTTACACAATTTAGTTTAAAAAGCTAACAATATAAGGTGTCGAGGTAGTCTATATCATTTTGATACTGCATGTCCACTTCAACAACATTTGGAGGTGGTTGAAACCACTTTAGACTACTGAGCTTATAGTGTAAATGCCAATGCATTCAAATGAATCAACAGCAGTAAATGACCACCTTTTCTGCTCACCCCGTCCACCACTGATTTTCTATACTGTGCCGTAAGTGCAGCTTAAACAAAGTAAAATAATAATAATATACATAAATAAATAAATACATAAATTACTTGATTTGTTGTTGGATTAATATTTTATTACACATTATAAAGTCTATCTCTGATTGAGTTTAGTGTAATTTGCTCTGAGGTTGAGAGAGAATCATATTAATCACAGATAATGTGTTTTTATTATTTGTCTCTCCTCCTCCTCTTCTTTCTCATCTAAGAGTCCACAGGAGACACACAGCTGATTGAAAAGCAGTACTGGGCTCCAACTGAGAGCCAGTGGAGCATAGAACGGCTTTTCCTAGGCTAGAGACATGAATAGGGTGTACTCTAGAGTGTATACTGCTGTACAACTTGCACATTTGTTTTTCTGCAATTAGCATGCTCTGGGAGAGACTGATACACATAAATAAAATGTCTTCCTAACATCCTGTTATTTAGTCTAACTGCAGTCATGTAGGTGGCACTGAAGAACAACCCTCATTGATATTTTAATGGTCTAAAAGCTTTTGCAATATGTCACACCAGCCTCTCTCTAAGCTTGTTGCTTTTATATTACCAGTCATTATGGAATGATGGAAAGTAATTGTGATTAGTTCCCCCATGAACTCTTGACAAAAGCACTCTGAAGTCTATAATGTTGCGTTTAAGAATTTATTCTACAATGAGCTTTGCTTAGTGGCTGGACTAGATTTAAAATTTGTTTTGTTTGTTTGTTTGAGCTTGAATAGCAATCATTCCGTGTGTTAGATCGAGTCGCATGCCAGATATTAATTAAGACAGCCCTGGACGCACAGCATTCTGCAGAAAAATCGTTTTGTTGGATCCGAAACCTAGTTAGCAGGGTTGTCAACAGTGTTGGGAAGGTTACTTTGGAAATGTAATAGGTTACAGATTACAAGTTACCCTATTTAAAATGTAATAAGTAGTATTACGATTTCAGTTACTTTATTATAGTAATGTAACTGATTACTTTTTGATTACTTTTCTAAATGTCTAATTAATGTTTATTTGCAACTATTAATCATTTTCAAACATTTGCACCTTGCTGGGTTAACTTTACAGTAGTGCTCAACACTGATTACTGTCACTTTCAAAATCCTTCATCACTTGAAGTAAGAGGAGCCATGTGAAACATCAACAAAAAAGCAGACTTTAGTACTGACTTTGGGATTGAACTGAAGTTCAATGCAGATTTAAAATCATAAATAGTTTACTGATACTGTTTTTGACACAAAATATTTGCATAACTACAGGAAACACTGCATCTAACAATGGTTTGGAAAAAAAATAGTTAGTTAAAAAATAATAATAAATCAAAGCAAATACATCAACTCAAATACGGTTACCTAATAAGCATGTGTCCTTTTCTGTGTACTAAACTCCTGAAACATTAGTGTCTCTTTGTATATGATATGATGATAATTTTCTCAAAATAAGGCAAGCGCTGAAGACGCTTATGTTCAAGAGATGGATGACGTGTTGTGATGCGCATGTAGCTAAACTTCGAACTGTGTCCTCTTGGGGTCGCTATGGGGAACAATATACCCACACCGCCATGCTGATGGGAGTGCGGGCCAGAACCATGGCGAGCACTAAAACAGCCCACGGAGCGAACCCGGGCACTCGATAGGAAGCAGCATTCTCATAGTAACCCTCAATGGTGAGGGGAGCGATACGTCCAAGTGTGTCAAAATAGAGACACACTGGTTGAGTGGAGCCCAAGGTAACGGGGTCTAAATGAACTCAGAGAAAGGGAACGAGGCTAAAAACGCGTAACCCTTACCATACAGTATTTCAGAAATTTGCATCACGTCTAGCGTGCAAATTACCACTACTGTGGATTTTAGACAGGTGCGCAAAGGTTTCAACGTGAGGCACTTACCACTATGTGGTTCAGAAAGTTGACAGACCTTATGTTGCACTTACCATAGCCGGATGTAAATTCCCAGGTAATATGTCACAGATACCCGGAGCCTGGGGACTAGGCCCAAGGAGAGGCAAGCTCAAATATGACCCTTAAGGCGGAGGGATGCACTGCGGAGACAGTTATAACAAGAAGGTTCGTCGCAAAATGCCATAATATACCTGCCGCTCGAGCCTTCAGCAGAGGTGGAATATCTGGAGCCGGACATCAAGGAAATTTTTGCGGGTAATGCCAGGGCATGATGATAAGGCGGCGCCCGCAGACTCTAGACCTGGCACGCTGGTACAGGAAGAATGAAGCAAGGAACCAGGGCTATCATACCGGGGGACACATATCGAAGAGTGAGGTAACATTGCAAGTCGAGCACCTGTTTTCTGAATCCAGCAAAGGGGTGCTCATAGAGGACCTACCTTAAAAAGGACAGAAACAAACAGGTCCCGGGAAACGCTGCAAAGAAACTAGCAAAAGGGTTATACACACAACCACCAGCTCATTAAACAGCTCTATAACCTATCTCTATCGAATGGATCATCACTCACCACCTGGTCCCGTGCGTGAGCCCCATCAAGAGGCGATCAAAGAAGCCTCTAGACTGGACCATCAGTAAGATGTTCACTATGAAGCCATAGAACCAACCAAGCATATAGGTCCAGCATAGGAGACAGAAATGCAGGAAAATTCCTACCAAACTTCAGTCAGGTGGAGAGCTGGTGGTTATAGTGGAATTAGGAGCTAAGGGCAGATGTAACGAGTAGATACTCAAGTATCACTCTTATCCGGACGAAAGCGCTGATGCCATGTCTGGATCCCATCTCTAGGTCTTGCCTACCTCCCTTTGAACCGCGATTCCTTCTAACCCTACCCGCAGGCAGGGGAGGAGCGCGAACCGCGACACTAGCCTTCTGAGCCAGCCTCTGATCCTCAAAACTGAGACGGGCTAGGACCACTGGTTTGTTCGGGCTCAGACCTGGACTTCGTGAATTGACAATGAAGACGGAAGGCCGCTGAGCGCGCCTTTGCCTCCCTGAACTTCTGGACCACCGTCTCAACGGAGGTAACCAAAAAATATTTGGAAGGCGAAACCGGCGCATCGAGAAGAAAGCTGCTCTATTTCTTCCCGATATCTGCCAGGTTCACCTACAGATGTCTCTCAATACCTACTATAGCTGCCATGCTTAGTAGCATAGAGAGTGAGATCTGTGGTGCGGTGAAACTCAGCTACCTCATCAGGCCTTTATCCAGGTCTTCCAGCAGGTCCGCCTGATATGCCTGGAGCACCGCCATCGTGTGCAACGAAGCAAAAGCTTGACCTGCTGCTGCGTATGCCCTGCCATCCAAGCGAGATGGCAAGAAGGGAGTTTTAAGAGAGGACGTCTCACCCATAGAAAGATAGCTAGCCAGTCGTCTTTTTTACTGGGGCAGCTTCAGTGAGATTTTCGCGCATTGCCTTGATGTTGGCATAACTCGTATGCTAGAATCGTTGAATGTGTAAGAAAGATAACGCTCAAAACTCACCGTACGCAGAGCAGGAGGATTGGGAAGGCTCAACCTCAGAAATTCATGCTCTTACCGGCCGAACCCAGCAGAGCACGGCACCCAGATCAAACAACGGTTAAAAAATAACATCATCCTACAGCAGCTCACTCTCGTCCACAGCCGACGATCGTGAAAGGGAAACCCCCCTTCAAACTTATCGGCCGGATCCACCTGCGATCCCCACGAGCCCATCTGCGCAGTGCACACCATCTGCCTTAGCAGTGGTGGGTCCTGAGCCATGGGAAGCAGATGGCTGCCCCCCTTTCCCCGAAAAGAGAGACAAACGAGAGCAGAGCTTTTCATTAAAATACGCTCACAATGAATGCGGATTTTGCACCCTCAAGGACATCGCGTGCGTGCTCTTTGCCCAAACAAATAACGCATAGATTGTGTGTTTCATCAGATGTTAAACAACGTCAACAGTGATGTACACATCCTTAAACGCTTTGCTAGTGTTCGCCATAACGATAGGAATATAGATCGTTCTTACCACGGAAATGCACGCTTCAAACAAAAACAGTCAATGAAGACGAAGAAGAAAATGACGTGTTCTCCCGGCGCCTATTTATACTAATAATCGCACCGGTAGTGATGTCATGGGCTGTAGCCGGCCAACGTGTTGTTGGTGTTTTTTCAATGTAGCTTCAGACACGGGTCACGACGAGGCGTTCCTCATAGCGACCCCTAGAGGACGCAGTTGAAGTTCCCTTGAAAGGGAACATGGTTAAGTTGTGGTTACCATGTTAACAATAGGACCATTGTCTTTGGATTTATAGTAAAATCATCTTTAATTTTCGTAAGGGTTGTGTTGTTGTCTGCCCTAGCTCCCTCTAAACCTATTATAAAATGATGTGAATATTTGTCTGCTAAATTACTACTGTAACATTACAATAGATAACAATGATGTCCTTTATACAGTATTTTGAATAATGACTGATGAGCAATGGGCTGCTGCTACTTAACTAAGTAAACAAAGACAAAACAACAATAGCATATTTACAGATGAAACTGACCAGCACTTGAAAACCTGAACAGTAGCTTTGCTTCTCTGCTCCACCTGTGCGCTTCCACAGTTCACTCCATTCTCTCTCTCGCATTGATTACTCTGATTTAAACCATTTGGTGGAGGCGCGGAGAGAGCGTGAGCCGAAGCATTGCCATGACTAACCTATTCATGATTTATTAGAGATTTAATTTTCGAATGGTGAATTGGAATGGAAATAATCGCTTTATTCGGCAGGCAACTATACAATAATAATATTAAAACAGCGCGCCAAATCGTCTGCCAGGCCACCGGGAATTGTCCCGTTTCTCCCGATGGCCAGTCCGAGCCTGATTTCCACAGACACGCAGAACGTGCAGGATTCATATATTGTCTTTTCGCGGCTAAATATTCACAGACACTAGTCCAGATACGTTGGACTCAAGTTGTACGGACCTACGGATACTATCGATCCAAAATGGGGATATCGCCAGCATGAGGCTAAAGACATTCCGTTGTTGAATGGATTCTAGCCGAACAGTCTGTGTCTTCAGTCCATCGCAGAATTATATGGCCGTATGTTCAAGTAGTCCAGTGCATGGGGAAAGAATCAATAAATCTGGTAGTGGATGGTGTAAAGAGTCAAATGTAATCCCCTTTGTTAAGCGTTAAAATTTTTTTTGTTTCAATTAAAAAAAAGCAAACGGTACTTGAATTACAACATTTTTTCTTAGTAACATGTAATGATTTACAGTACAGTATGGTAAAAATTATGTTAACACCGTACATGTAAAGTACTCCACCAACATCTGGTTGTCGAATACCCAAAAGCCATAACATCAGTTTGTCTGTACCCAAAACGTATCACAGTCATCTATCAGCCAAGAGGTTTGACACTGAGTGGAGCCAGAGAAGAGCCGAACAGCAGGAGACAAAGTGCTGATATAAAAAGGAGCAGAGATATGTATTAATCTTAGTTGTGTATGTTGTCAATGCTCAGACTCGTCATGACAGCATGAATTCAACAAGTAGTGTTATACCAAGTAAGTTCAAACAAACAGTCGAACATCTCTAACCTTTGATTGCCATAATTATTCCCTTTATCTCGGATTCATACAAAACAGTTCATGACACCCCACAAAAGATCATAGATCAAAACAACAATGAAAAATGCAGGAGCAGACAAGTATGTGGAATATAAAAATAAAGAGGCATATAAAAATTATAAATTAATAATGATAAACGAAAATGACATAAATGATAAAAATAATCAAATGATTAAATTATATACAGTAAATGGCTAATGACTAGCGATTATAAATGAATAAAAACAAGAAAATAAAAACAACACAAATGCTCTCTTGATGCAACACAGTTTGTATTTGAGGATCCTCAGATCCTTCATGTTGTTGATCAAAGTCTAGTGAGTCTTGTGGGTACATTTTGGGACCCTCTAGACCCATTACTGTAGAAGTGTTCAAGTATTCCGCTTTAGACGGGACAACCGTTTCTAGCACTTATACTTCTACCAGAAAGACGCGAAACACAAGCTGATATGTACAGTAAAAACTTCTATGGGATGAGGGGTGTAGAGGGGTGAGAGTCTACGGCAAACGAGAGGGAAAATATTTCAATCCCCAAAAGATAATGTAAGCTACTTTTTTCTCAAATCACTGCATACCTTGTGATGGGGTGCCACAGTCTACAAAAAAATTATATAGGAGACATAAATGACTCAAAAAGGGAGTGAGTGAACCGAGAAACCGCAAAAAAAAAAAAAAAAAACAGGAGAAAAGCGAGAGGATACAGTTGCCCGTATGCAAAAGGCACCACAGGTGAAAGCGAATTGGCACTAAACCTTCTAACATCACTGCACGATTTTAGCAACCTAGAATAACATTGCAAAATCACACGGTGAGCGACATGGATCTGCTAAATTGAGTAATACCGTATGCAGACCTACGATGATGAAACCTATTGCCTCGCCCATACTATAGTAAATAAAACGCATCAGCGCTGCGCTAGTGGTAACCAAAAGAGAGCTGCGTTGCCTCCCCCCATAGGAACGAAATCAAATGTGAGATCTCTTTACAATCTCAATATTGTAGCTAGACAGAATGAGTTTACTTTAAGCTCGAAAAATGGAAAGAGGTTGATTGGTTGAGAAAGTCTCGGCATTGCATTCCTCACACTTGTTCCCGAGACAAAAACTCGACACTCGTGACATTTGTCTGCTTAAAGTTTCGAGGCTGTGTCAGTATGGAGTCGTGGATGAGAGCGTGCGCGGTTGGTGTGCAGAAGCAACAGCTGCTCACTCGGAAAGAAGGCGTAGGAGCACATGCGCAAGAATGTACACCCATGGGTTGTATATACACGATTCATACCAATGAAGGTAGATGACATGGCGAAATGCAATCAGCTGAGAAAGACATCCGATTTTAGCCTTATGATAGAGACACGGATCTCTCCCATTCGTCTCTTTTAGAACCATCACCTCAACTGCTGGCTCTCAGATTTTCTCCTATACTACGAATCTGGCAGCTTTCATGCAAAATGACGCGCATGCCCTATTAGAATGGTCCTCACGTCCCATATGAAGGCTCAAATGTATTTGATTTCAAAAATATATTTGCCTGTCGTAAAGACAAAAGCGCCAGGGTACAATGTTCTGTACAATAAAGTTTACTATTGAGAATATTTCTTGGTTTTTTAATGTAATATTAATTGCGATAGAGTAGGATCTATGATATAGATCTATTCTATATATATAAACCTATGCAGTTTCGACCCTGTATTGACAGCAATGCAACTGAAACGTTAAAGGACCAGAAAGGTAGTAAGGACATCATTAAAAAAAGTCCATGTGACATCAGTGGTTCAACTGTAATTGTATGAAGCTACGAGAATACTTTTTGAGCGCAATGAAAAACATCAATAACGACTTTATTCTACATTTTCTTCTCTTCCTTGTCAGTCTCCACCACGCGTTCAAAAGAGTACCACGACACACGCGTGTGTATTCCTCTGATTGAAAACAAGGCACAGCGCATGTTTGAAAACAGCTGAGCTTTTGTCATTCTTCTAAAAATATTGTGGAGTTAGCAACATCACTGCTATTAGTTACAGATGCATGAGGTTGATAAATAGCTGCTAGTCAGTTAGGTTCAGCTGTGCAAAGAGGAACTGTCAATTTATACATCAACGTTTAGACATAAAAACACTTTTTGATAAATTAAGATCTATTTGTACTTGTCTAGCAAGCCAAAGTTTGCATGCAACCATTATTAACTGTGATAACTTGATTTCATATGTTTGCATACAAATGAACATATCCATCAGCTATTTCATATTCATGACTGTTTTATATTTGTGCTATAAAACTGTATGGATTACTACAGTATAATTAGTTTAATTCCTGAAATCACTGTATATTGTTGTGTTTTGGGTCTAAGTCATAATATGTCAGACATTTTTAAACAAGCATTTAAGCTGTGATTAAGCACATTTAAGTAAAAATAGCTTCATGATTAGCCATGTTCAGCTGTTTTCTAGAAATACGTCTCAGAGAATAGTGCAGAGAGCTTTTTATGGTCACGTATCCTATAGATTTATTGGCTTGGGGATGCATGGTAAGGCTTTATAACCCCTGTATATGACATTGTAAAGATGCCATTTCAGCTTTATTAGTTAATGCTATTTGTTAAAACCCGGCGCTTTGAAGCAAAGATTTCCCAGCTGAATGGTTAAACTGTTCCCTACTGTATTGTAGTTGAGGCTATTTAATGATTTATTTTTGTTCTTGACGGGGTTCAAACTCAGGACTTTAGGAATGACAAATAGGAAACTCAACACGTGATTCACGAAGCTGTCTGATCCTAATGAATGCTTTGACTCCAAAGACAAACTCTACAGAATAAATGTCCCATTGCAGCTAACATAATATAATTACAACTGTCACAATAGGTAAATATATGGTGAGACTATAGTATTTATTTAATGTCTGTTTTGATGCCGCCAGCTTCCATGGGACACTAATTGCCATCTTGTTTCTCAGCAGGCGACATTAGCGCAGGCTTTCTTAGCTGCGGCAGTTCTGGCTAACTAGCTCTAGCAATGCTTACTACCCTCTCATCCGTACGTCAGTACATATGTTTGGTCCAAATACAGAGTTTATTATCAGTGTAATGCAGTGCTGGAAGTTACCAGGGAGCGGTGACTAATGTCGGTGTGACAGAGGCAACGTTTAAAGTCCTGAAATGTGAGTGTAATCTACCTACTTTTACATTCTATGATAATTAAAGACATCAATCACCTGCCAGACCCCATCACATCCTCGAAAGGACTCCAATCTGAGGGCTTGCTGAATGAGACAGTTGTTATTCATCTGCCAAAGATAGATGGCATTGACAGATATACAGTGGCTCTATTGATATTACAAACAATTACATATAGGAAAATATTTTAGCACATATGTAAGTGGATGATTACAGATTGGTTTGTAGTAACCTGTATTTTGATATAGGGTTGATTTAAGTGACTTTTATATTGCATGAATATATTTTGCAGTTTTATTAGGATTACCATTCCGACAGGTTGAGATAAATGGCTTAATCTCTACTGAAGTAATATTCCTCCCTTTAATAAGCTGAAAAAGAACTGTATAGCCGAAATAACTCAGATACATTGAACATGTGATAGTATGAAGCGCTACATTGGATCTTTATACAGATATTATTATTATTATTATTATTTTGCTCAGGAACAGTCAGACATCATTGGAAAACTGGTATATACTGTTCAATTGTTATCATTTAAATTTTTACGTTTACATTATTTGTTTAAATTAACATTAACAATAATATAACTAATAACAAAAGTATATGAAAAAAGTGATGTGTAAAACTGGCCAAAATGTAAAATAAAGTGTTTAATTGTTAGTTATATTATATCATATATTTTAAATGTTATACATTTGTATTTGTTTAATTAAAAAAAAGTGCACCTTCATAAGAAATGCTATAAAGTCAGTGAAAACATAATGGTGAGGGTTTTTTGTTATTAATATGAATGTGATTATTATTATTATTGTTGTTGTTTATTTAGGTGTTGGTATAGTAATACCAAAACACCGGTTGCAGGTACACTGCATAATATTGGGACTGAAAGGTTCTGCTCTATTTCACCCTCCACTAAGTTACTGTAACACCTGGCATTTTAAATGTGACATTGATATCACAAAAACCTCTTTGGCCAGGGCTCTTTTAGTCTCTCTTGCATTTTTCTTTTTATTCTACTCTGGCAATGTGGAAAAGGCAACAGATGCTGCAGTCATGCGATCTGGTCATCCGATTTAATGAACAATATCTCTTGAATTATTCCACTGGACTACACTTAAAATTTCTCTTTTCTCTCCCCAAATCTTTACTCACATCTCTCTCTCAGTCTATTTCCAAGGGGGCACTTTAAAACTTTATTTTTTCCCTTTTTTCTCACTTCTAATCCTTATTAGCATCCTTTACTGTGGGATTGTTTTTAGAGTAGCCAAATGCAACAGACCGGGTACTTTATTTTTTTATCTATCAAAATGTTTAGAACAGTATCTGGAGTTATTCGTCTGTTTTGTTGTTTTGGGTTTTAACAACAAAATAAAAAAAAAAAAAAAAATTTTTTAAAAAAAAAAGTGCAAGTGTTCCGTTAAACACAACCTTGATAGTTAATAGCCTATCAGCATAAGCTCTTGAGATAACTGGCTCTTGCTGGATATATTGGGTCATTTCTGGTCATTTAGTTGAGGTGAAGTTGAGATGACGCAGCGAGAATTTACTTTTGATTGTTGACATATCCGGCAGCATTGCGGTGTTGTTGTGCATCTCCTCTGTGCGTCATCCAAGATTATATATGCTTTGAAATAACTTTCTCTAGTCATAGAGGTAAAGATGGGACATTCTCCCTGTAGCTACATGATCTTAATGCGCAGTCATAGATGGTCACTGAGCGGAGTTGAAATTCCCAGCACAACCTCTTAATGTCTGACTGAGAAAGCATAATATCTCTCCTGTCAGGTTATATTGAAAAAGAGTGGCCTCAAATTCCATTGCAGACATTTTCTTATTCCTGTTTCCTAAATGGATTCCTTATGCCAATCTTTAGATACTGTATGTCTGAATGCTCAGCTTCTCCAAGTCACCAGTTTTTTTGTGTACTTCTCAGCTTTGTCATTGGATATGATGAGATGTGTAGGTATATGGCTGTAGTGTGGTGCTGCAGAATCACAAGCAGCCTGCATGTTTCATCAGACAGATATTGAGCTACACCGTGGCTTTGAACACACAAACTTTCTGTAGGTTTAAAAACAGAAATGTGAATCTTGTATTTTTATTTTATTTATTTATTCATTCATTGTTGTTAAAAGGGGGATAACACACAGTTTCGGCCAATCATGTTAATCTTGAGTACCTATAGAGTAGTATTGCATCCTTCATGTCTCTGAAGTCTTTAGGTTTTATTAGATTTATAAAAGAAAGATACAGCTTTACGCTTCACTCCGAAAACAGCCGAGCTCCTGGAGGCATGCCATGGCCACCTTTAAAGCACTTTGAATATTCAATGATAAAGTGTTTATTATTTTATCTCTAAAGTTGTCTAAATCATGCTTTTAAAGTGGGACTCGGTCATTCCTGTAACGCAGTACCTTCTGAGCTCTGTAGCTTTAAAAAATAAATGTTTGTGTTCAAGGAAGACTTTCTATAAAAGGATTTGCCAGACTCAAGCTCAGACACTTTATTAATTATAAATTGATTATTTACACAATGGCAAGAACATGAACAGGATGCCTTACAGGATGGCGTCTAACAGGATGTAAATAAAGATCTAAAATTAAACACTGCACAGTGAGGGATTGGGAATTAGATTACATGAAATATTACATTAATATGCAAGAAATATTACAAAAGGATGGAAAGTGATATTAAGGACATATGAAAAAATAGCAATTAAAAATAGTCTTATTTTTACTTCAAGAAAACAATTTCTCATGTTCTGGTAATCATCATTTATGTAAAAAGAAATAAGTGTTGGTGTCTCACTGCAAGTAGTGTTAAAGATAGATAAAATAGATACTGTTTTATAAATATTTTTTTGTTAAACTGGTTGAAAGTCTCTACAGCCTGAAAGCAATCAGTAATTAAAGTGGTCTATTTATATATATTCTGCGGAAGGTTCAGGACAGTAAAATGTTCGTCCAATCACTGCATTCAGTCTGGATGCAATGTTAGGATGTCCTACCTGCCTGTCAACCTATATATTTGCATACCGCAGCCAATAGAGAGAGTTTGGGGCGTGGCTACTGTAGCAAGCTGAGCCAGAGGGTTGTTTTAGACAGTTATTTCTTTGACAGAAGCGCAAGCCAAAATTCAAGACAACGGGGTAAATCAAGGGTAAACACTGGCAGTGTTTTTACAAGATGGAGGAATTTGATGGAATGTTTGGGTTTCAATCGATACGACGAACTTGCAGAGGTCTTTAAGCTTAAATTAAGCTAAACTTTAAGTAAAAGATAATCCTCGCTAGTTGGATGCTTGAATTGAGAAGTAGACTCTTTTACGCGTTGAGACGTGCCGTCACTTTTATAGCCATAGAGCGTGTGTTGTGTGCTTGAGTTGGGGGCGGCGTAGAGGCTGCGGAACAGGGCAGTGTGTGTGAAGGTGTTTTAACTGGTGCTTTGTTGTGTAATCTGCTAGATGGACAACTTTTAGCGCAGAAAGCAAAGAAACGCGTACTAGGGAGTTGCTCGATATCACTTTTTCAGAACCGATACCGATCCAAAACCAGAAATTTTGAGTATCTGCCGATACCGATATCAATCCGATACCAGCGCAGTTTTTAAAATCAGTATAGAATTTCTATACCTCAATGTGCAGGTCGACCATCACTCTTTTGTATGTTACACACAAAACACTAAATATAGACAGCTTCATTATAAAGAAAAATAAACAAATTAAAAAATATATAATCATAACCTATGACAAAAAATACTATTATAAACAAGGTAAGTGGATAATTCAGCAGCAAAAGTTACTACTCTAGAATAATGATGAGTGCACAATAATTTTATAAAATACAAAAATTTTAGTGAGAAAAAACAACATTTAGTGGGTAACAAATAAAAGTGAATAAGCGTAGGGCTAAATCTGGTAGGCCTACACATTACTCTTTGTATTGTTGTAAAATACATTAATAAAAAACAAGTAAATATATTTATATATAAATATATACTGTCAGGGGCGACAGAATGCTAGAGGCTTTCACAAGCGGGCTGCAATCCAGGGGGCGACACTGGGAGAGGGTGGCCCACTGCTGCAAGGAAATTATATACTGTTTGAATAATAATTTGAAGAGATATGGAGAACGTTGAGTGCACAAGCGGGACATCGCCTTTTGTAAACCATGAACTTACACACTCATTTTCAGCGATGCCTTGGTTGTAGTTTATAGTGAATGGTTCAGTTTAAGTTTCCCCCACACAGTTTGTATAGTTGATATGTTCCACGTGTTCCATCGATATACTAGGCAGCTGCGGAACACAATGGCTCGCGATAAGTAAATGCCGCCCGAGAGTGTCTGTTAATGGCAGATCAAATTACAACACAACATGCTGTTGGAAAAGAGCTGGACTGGTAACTTTACTGTAACGTCATTTACAGTGCGAGTTCAGTGTATTGGCTGGAGTAGGCTATCTTGTGGTCAGCTGAAGGTTTTAGATTAAGTCAATGGATTTTTTTTTCACTTAATTTAGGAAGTGAATAAAGTGGGAGGTTGCAAGTTAGGGACAGCGATATCTTTATATTATCGCCATAACTTAAGATTTGGACTCATTGCGGTTTATTTATTTTTTGATTATTTTGTTTGTTTTTCAATACCTGGCAACGCCAGCACACGGGCAGGTTATTCCTGACAGGATGTAATTTGGTAACACAAACGTAATGATCATGATATATTATTATCTGTAAGACAGATGCACTGAAGATGGACACAAAGAGGAGAGAATAGTCGCGTAAGCAGAGAAAATACTGTACCAGACAGAATAAATTCATTGTTTGCGATGCTTGAAATACTGAAAGAAAACCATAATTATGGAATTAGGGTCTGGGTTAATATGGATGTATTTCTGAGGATAACTGACTGTCTTCAGAAAAGTTCTTAGCGGCTTTCTTTTCATTTTTTTCGTTAAATTTCATATGAAGGAGGGGTCATAAAGCACAGAAATGTGTACAGCAATAACCCCGGAAACGTGCTAGGTTTAGTAACGACTAGCTGTATCAGCGATTGAATCACATTCATCAGGAAATCAGAAAGGTTTATGCCAGTTTAAGAGTTTATTGACAAGGTGTGTTTACAACACACAAGGATCGTCTTGGTGGTAGGACGCGTCCAGTAATACAGAAAGTAGCCGACAGTCATAGTGAGACATACATATAATTAAAGGGATCATTATGATGTTGCTAAAAAGAACATTATTGGTGTATTTGGTGTAATGAAATGTGTTATGCGGGTTTAAGGTTCAAAAAACACATTATGTTCCACATACTGTACACTATTGTTTCTCCTCTATGCACTGCCTTTTTGAAACTCGACGATTTTTAAAAAGCTCATCGGTCTGAAAAGCGATGGTGTGCTGTGATTGGCCAGC